>CAIGRR010297790.1:0-10394 GCA_903798365.1 Fraxinus sp. 1973-6204 | reverse complement strand
AACTATTTACCTTATTTTTGAATTGGGGTAAAGAATACACCTTAAATATGATTTTTTCCCTTTTTAGATTACTACACTTTTGTTCCTGTCTTGTATGATATTCCTGCAGGACTTTAATTTGTTTCGTGGGTTAATCACTTGATTGGTCACTGAATTTTACGTAAGATTTTTTGAAGGTCATTGAACTTCAAAAGTTCTCTGATTAGTCACTGAACTTTACAAATGTAATCACATTCATCACTAAGAATTTCAAAAGTTTTTTCCTTTAGTTATCGAACTTTACAAAAATGTAATCACATTCATCACTCGGTGACTAAAAGGGAAACTTTTAAAGTTCAGTGATTCCTTAGAAATCTTACGCAAAGTTCAATGACCAATCATGTAATTAACCAATCTTTATATTTTTTTTAGTATTTTTCTTTCTTTTTTCTATGCTCATATCCCACAATTTTATTCTCTCTAGAATAGTCAAACTCAGAAAAAGAATAATCTATTATCTCATGGATAATCGACAAGGTTGTCTGCGACCTTTCTAAAATCAAAGAGGCAATATAGGACATTTATATGGTCTGCTTTAATTTCGATCATCTTTCCAATAACACATACCTGAATAAAAATAAAAAATCTACTAGATTCTTAGTGAGTGTTTGACACTTATTTTAATGGGAATAAAAATTTCGGAATAGTGATTGATGTGAGAATGTGTGGTAGAAAAGTAATGAAAATTTTTAGATTTGTGTGTAATATTATTTTATTTGGAGAATGTGTGGTTGAAATGAAGAAAGAGAAAAAATTAAAAAGAATGGGTGTCAAACAGGGACTTAGCTAAAATGTGTGTGAATTTCAAAATTGAATACTATGAAGTAATCAATGTTGAAGGGGTTCTCTTCTAAAAGAATAAACTGCATAAACCACTGTTGTCTCCATAATCTTATAGAGGTCAGCGACAACCTTGTCGGTTACCTTCGGGATAAAGGATAATTTTTTAAAAAGTTTGACGACGTTAGAAAAAATAAAATTATGGGGGTAGGGGTACTGGAAAAAAAAAAGGCTGAAAAAACATAAAAGATTAATAAATTACATGAGTGGTCACTAAACTATGCGTAAGATTTTGAGGGGTAACTGAATTTCAAATAATTTCCCATTGGTCACTGAATTTTTCAAATGTAATCATATTCATTGAGAATTTTAAAAGTTTTTTTTTGTTTCAGTGATCTGAAATGTTTTACATTAGATTTAGTAGTGAGTCGCTGATTATTTCTTTGAAAATATTTTAAGTCGCTGATTCTCTCCCAATTAATGAGGTTTGTTCACTGAACTTTACCTAAATTTTCTACTAGGTCAATGAACATTAAAAACTACGACATTCATCACTGAACTTTTGAAAATGTTATCTCATCCATCACCAACGGATGTCTATAAAAAAAAATTGGCTTAAATGATAACGTGGACGTTAGTGTAGCTGAAGTGGACGTTAATCTAACTTGAGTTACAAAAATGGTTAATGATGCTACCAAAATTCGTACCTGGGCTAACCCGAACCGAATGAGAGAACTCCACGTGANTTGGCTTAAATGATAACGTGGACGTTAGTGTAGCTGAAGTGGACGTTAATCTAACTTGAGTTACAAAAATGGTTAATGATGCTACCAAAATTCGTACCTGGTCTAACCCGAACCGAATGAGAGAACTCCACGTGATCTGACCTCCAATACCTGAAACAAAAGCGTCGAGTTGTGTCCTCGTCACCCCTCCGATGCTTAAGTCAGTTAAGTATTCCAAAGAAACTATAGACTGAGTGCTTTAAAAAATGCGTACCTGAATAATGAAGGGGGGATTCATATTTATAGAGGCCGGTAGATGAGTCCTGGGTGGACTAATATTCCTTTGTGAGAGATGTTTGTGTTGTGCTAGGATAGTATCACCTTTAGACGAATTGAAATTTATGGTAAGTTGAAGGGCCTAATGGTTAAGTTAAAATTGGACTCTATTGGTCACGTGTGGTTGGGGGGACGTCTTAGGTGGAGGTGAAGACCTCGACCTCGAACTCAATTAGTGGTCAATGGGTCAAACGAAAAGCTATTTGGGTCGTGGTCGGGTGTCACCTCATCAATGCATCTTGGACTCGAGCTCGACCTGTATGTTCCAGCTTATTGGGCTAAGGGAGGAGGCCCAAGAAGGTCGAGTTCGGGTTTGGCGTTATCAGTTAACAAAGTATGTGTTGACAAGATCTGAACCAATGATTTCAAAAATTATTTTTTATATCATTAGTCGAGATCTTAACAATAGATAATTTGTCAACCATTTTGTAATTTAATTGTGTACGCATAGTATTGCTCATCTAACTTATTTATGTCAAATCACAAAAGTGCTTGTGACATATAATGATTTAAGCATCAATACACGATTTTTAACTAAAAAAAAAAATTAGAATTGATTTCAACCAAAACCCTGATTCCCCCAAATTTAAACCTTACACTACTCTCCCGTCTACGGTAAGCTTCATGTTGCAAATTGACGATGCAAAACTGGAAATCGCAAGTCAAGAACCTCCGTTGTGAAACCGCAATGAAGCTTCGAACAACCTGCAGTCACCTTCCTTCCATTTGCACCAAGATGGCAGACAATGAGGAACAATCAACATATTAGAAAACATAATCTCCGTCTATTTTTTTATTTTTTTTTTTTGCCTTGTTTTAAATTCATAATATCTATTAAATTTTCCCGAACAGAAAACCACCATTAATATCTACGAAAATTTCTTGATTTTTCTTTAATCACTAAGGAGATACTAAATGTATAATGAATCTACATCTGTCTTTGTACGGTGACGGAAAGATCAAAGAATGGATGAAAGGAAACAACAGTCATGAATGGGGAAAAGAACCATGCTACATTGCCAGAAAAAAATTACCAGAATACATGCCAAAATGGTGGTTATCGAGGGTTTGGTTTGGCTTTAATGATAGAAAGAGAAAAAAGTTGGAGAGAGAGAGATTTGTTTGTTGGAGTGGTGATAAGGAAGGGTCTATTTTTTAGAGATTAATTCAGTTACGAAAACCATGACAACTTTGAACTATTATAATTATGGGTTGTGCTATTCGTACCCGAAGTTTTACACTCCGGGTTACTCGGCCCCACTGCCTCCCTCACAATAGAGGGGGCAGATTTTTTAATTCAAGGTGGGCCAGTGGTGGACCCCTCACTTATGTGAGGGGCGGGTAACCCGGAGTGTAAANGGGGGGGGGGGGGGGGGGGGGGGCAGAATTTTTTAATTCAAGGTGGGCCAGTGGTGGGCCCCTCACTTATGTGAGGGGCAGGTAAACCAGAGTGTAAAACTCCGGGTACGAATGGCTTTCCTCTATAATTATAATTTTTGATTTGTTCCATTGCATTTATTATTGATTAGTGGAGTCTTAATTTATGTAATTTTTAGCCCATGTTTGATCCACATTTCAAAATAATGTGGCTCAAACACTGAGATGATTCGGACTTCAATGACTCCGATTGTGATGGGTATGATGATGATGGCAACTTGTTTGATCGTAACGTAACAAAAGGAATTCAAATGGATATGTATACTATGGTGGAGTACGAAGAAGCTCCTGAATTATATAGTTCTTCGTATGCATCTTTAGATGAGTTAAAATTTGGCAATGGTTCAGATTCAAAGGATAATATAGGTTGATTGAATTACCTCGAATATTATGATGGCAATGAGAGGAAGAATCCACACCTTGAGGTTGGTTTACGATTTGCTTCGTTGGATGAGCTAAAATCTGTTGTGAGGAATTACGTGGTGTTCAATCGGGTTGAACCTATCTTCACGCTAAAGGATAAAGATCGGGTTCATTGTGTCCGTAAAGATGGATGCCCATGGAAGTGGGCATCTAAGCTACAGGGTCGAGATACTGTGCATATAAAAACGTTTGATCCTAAACACACTTATTTTAATGGACTAATAAGTATGCAAATTTTAAATGGCTCGCGAAATATTATTTGGATGACTTCAAAGTTGATCCTGAATGGAAGAAGAAATATTTTGGAACTACTGTAAAAAAAGATTTTGGTTTGCACATTAACAAGGTAGTCACTTGGAATGCAAGAAAATAAGCCAAGATTTTACTAAAAGGGACAAATAAAGAACAATTTGTTTTGTTGTTGGGTTATGGTGCTGAATTGAGAAGAACAAATTCGGGTTCAACGGTGATAATTTCTCAGGTGGACATTGTTTTTAGAGGTATCTACATTTGCATCGAGACGTGTAAGAGAGGATTTCTTCAGGGTTGTTGACGTTTAGTTAGTATAGACGGATGCTTTTTGAAAGGACTAGTGAACAAAACGTGCGTTGCACGTTAGTTGATCATTGTTGATAAGAAAAAAATGCCTTTATTTTGGAATTAATAGGTTCAAATGTCGATAACAGCTTTTAAAATGTCGAGAACATCATGAAATATCAAGAATAACAACTACTAAACACAACTTATCAACAAAAACAAGATTTCAAAGAAAAATTACATTCTACTAAGAATTATGGAAAGCCTAAACTGCAAATTTGGATGAGATTAAAATTTTCGAAATAAAATTATATGATTTTCTTATAAATTGGAAGCATAAAATTATTTTTTAGTGTTAATGACTTTTCTACTTCATCTTCATTTTTTCCTGAAATTTTTGATCAATACCTAATAGATAATAAAAGCAAATGAATCCATTAAGCCAAAAAAGTTGGTAAAATTCAAGGAAAAAGAAATAGAAAAACAATTGTATGAGAACGAGAATTTATATCCCAAACGAACGGAATAACCTCTATGTGATCTTTAAAATTGTGAAGATGCATTTTTTAATAATTAAAATTTTAAAATCTTACATTTAGTGGAAGGCTTTCAGTTTTTATTTTTCTTCATCAACCTAAGATAAAGGCGTAAGGAATAATTATATATATTTAGTAATGAAGAACATCAATTATATATTTAACAAAACTTCTTCAATAGAAAACCCTAAATTTACAACGAAAAATAAACAAATAAAAAAAGGAAGTTAGAAACAAAATGGGGAATTATTCATCATTAACAACCAATATAAATCAATTTAAATTTGAAAACACCCATACACTAACAAACTACCAAGATATTGTTATTTCTTTTCTCTTCCTCAATTTTTTTGAAGTACAAACATTTAAAGCCTTGCATATCACATTTTAAGTTTTTTTAGGGGGGTAGATAAGAAAAATTAACGATTACGATTTTACGTTTAGTAATTTAAAATAATTTTTATATTTAAACGTAATCGATAATATAATCTGCAACAATACCACAATCCTATACAATGTGAGCGATGTAACAATCAATGTTTTTAGTAACAAGTGGCCTTTCTTGGTGAACATCTACGATATCACAAGCACATGAACTATTCCAATAGCACATTTCACCAAAAAAAAAAAAAAAGAGCTTGAAGCATACCTCACAATTCACAGTGAGGAATTGAAAAGAACATAAAAAATTTATTACTTCAATCTCCATTGAAATTCATCTCTTCGTGAATTAAAGAAAACAGTACACTTGTTCATTTACATTCACATACCATCTGACAACTACAACAAAAAATTAAAACTAAAACAAACATATCATAAACAAAATATTACTTGAACTAAAGCTTGCCCGACCTAACATCTAACTCTCCATAGGCCAGGTTAAATACGAAATCTTTTATCTTTTATTCCTCTCCTTTTCCATCATCTAATCTTCATCAGCAAATGGCTTTGATGAACCACCAACCTTCTTAGGCAGCAAAAGGTTGTGAATGTTTGGCATTACTCCACCATTGGCAATGGTCACATCCCCAAGAAGCTTGCTCAGTTCCTCATCATTTCTCACAACCAATTGAATGTGCCTTGGTACTATCCTAGGGACCTAGTCTTCTTGTTGTCCCTTGCTGCATATCCAGCCAATTCAAGCACCTGCACAGCCAAAAGTCCAAAATTAACTACCTATAAACAATCCTTTCAAACGCAATAACAAACTAGGGGAAAGCAATTTATTTATAACTTCAGAATATGAAAGAATTTAAAACTGGAAAACCAGAAGAAAAAAAATCATCAAATCCATATAATTGGAAAATTTCATATAGAAACAACAATTTAAAAGGAAATTACAATACCATAATTGGATTAGCTTATAATGAAACTAACGATTGTAATTAGAAAAAATCAGAACCAATCCATGTCTAGAAATTTCAAAAACAGACTTGATTGTGGGAAAATTGAAAATTAAAATTTGGATTAGGACCTGGAAGAAGGTTTATTAACCAAGATTGCATTTTAACTCTATAAATGTTTTACAAAAACAGTTAACTCAGTCTGAATTAGGTCTCAAAATTGAACCTCAAATTAATGTACATAAAAGTTGATGTTAAAATCTAATCGAAGTCAGTGATCAAACATGAAATCAGCAAAATGGACTCAAAATGTATATCATTAGAAAGATAATAAATCCACATAGTATTAGCATATTTCAGATGAAAGTAACACCGAAATAAATTTGATCTTTCAGACAAATTAGGCCTAACAAATTGGGGATTTTTTGCAGATAAAATGCATGTATCAATTCATGCAACTGGTATATGTGAAAAGCTTACCCAATTTGCTCGAGGAATTACTTTAAACTGTTTATAGAACTATTGCTGGTAAAGATTTGTCTAACAGAGAGATAAGACACAAAATACTGGATTAAATTTTTGTCTTTCCCATGGATGCCATAACCTATTCAGCTTCTTCCTCTCACTCTGATTTAAATAAAACGAACACATCAATCAAAGAAGCAATACGAATAAATAGAATCCATAAAAATTAAAGAAAACATACCTTAGATAAGAATTGAGATGGTATAGCTGGAGTTATGCAATCCAAGAAGCATTCAAGGTTTGTTTGGGTTAAATTCTTGTCAATGATCAACATGATTCTTGAAACCCATAAAAGGACAGAGAAAAAAATAAGAAAGATTTCAGTATTCCTCTTTGGAACACTCTCCTGAGGAAAACAAATACAGGTAAGGAAAAATGAGAGAGAAATTAAAGGGATTCGGAGGCAATCCGTGCCTCCGTGCGCAACGGAGGCAATCTCTGAATCATTTAGTGGGTGGCTGTATAATATAAAATATGTAATTATTTTTCCATTTATGTTACTTCTTCTCTTTTGCCTCCGTTGCGGACGGAGGCAATCTCTGAATCATTTAGTGGGTGGCTGTATAATATAAAATATGTAATTATTTTTCCATTTATGTTACTTCTTCTCTTCCCTTCACATCCTTGGCTTCTACTTCGTATGCTCCACCAGTTTTCTTTGCTTCTGTGTAATTGGGAATTCAAGATTTTGGTGCTGAAGCTCTACAAAAGTTGCCCGCATTTCATCTTCGTGAACCTCTGGTACTGTTTTGACTTTTGAGTTGGGTATCTTCAAGAATCATAATAAAAAGAGAAAAAATAAACAGAAGAAAGTCTCCGGGAAAGGAAGCAAAAGAGGAGAAAAAAAGGGAAAGGATTGGGCGTGCGAAAACGGAGGAGAAAGTGGGAAAAAAAAAAAGAAAAAAGAATTACGACGGTGTCAACATATGTAGCCGACTCCATAGGCTATTTTATATTATAGTGAAAATATGGTGGTCAATTACTAGCAATAGTTGGGATTGATGCCAAGAGTGCATATATCATATTGCATATGCAATCGTTGAGAAAGATAATACTAGTTTGTGGCATTGGTTTCTTACATTTTGTGTGAAGACCTTTCTATGGAGAACTAGTCGTTTGCGACCTTCGTGAGCAATAGGAAAAAAGGACTAACTAATGTTGTTGATTATTTACTTCCTGAAGGAAACATATGTTTTGTGTTAGGCATATGTATCGTGAATTTTTTTGGAGTGACTTTAAGGGGAAGTACTTAAAAGATTGTTTGTAGGGTGCTATAAAATCAAGCCATTTGGCATTGTTTAAATACTGGATGGCAAAGATTGAAACTGCTAATTCGGCGGCCTATGGATGGTTGAAGGCCAAACCACCATCTGAGTGGAGTAGGTCTCACTTTTCTGATCGGGCAAAATACGAAATGCTCTTTAACAACATATGCGAGTGTTTCAACAAATTTATTCTTGAGGAAAGAAATAAATTGATTCTAACAATGTTGATGCATAGAATGTGGGTGAAGCGGAACAAATTGAGAAACTACAAATCAATACGTCCAAAAATCCAAAAGTGTCTACAAAAATATATCGATGTATCCCGTGAATGCATCTTGCGCTAGAATGGGGTAAGTCAATAGAGTCGGACCTGAGGGGAGGCCCCAAAGGCCACTACATCAGGCCCAGAATTTTTGAGGGCACATTTTTTTTTAAAAAAAAATTAACCTAAAACTTTCGTCAACACTTCAAAGAATCAAAATTAACCTAAAACTTCCCTCAACAACTCCACAGCGGTGCTGAGCGAGGTAGTCCAGAGACGGGACACGGGAGATCAGACGGGCGACGGCAGATACCTTTAGCGGTTCAGCCCTTCAAGCCAAATAGAAGAACTAGAAGCTGTACAGCCTGTGCTGTTGTAGCCTGAGTCCTGACAGCCAGCTGCGCACCTTCTAACCGTGACTCTGCAGTCCGCTCATCTGGCTTACAGTGAAGGTGATTTCTTCAATTCTTCTCCTCGATTAACCATTGAATTTGATGACCTCACCAAATCCAAATCCAAAACAAGAACAAATAAACAAATACCATGGGTCACTGTCTCCCTGACTAAGCGTATTCAATTTTCCCTAATAGATCATGACTAAATGTAAGTGTAAAGCGCTGAAATGAAGTCACTGACTCAAACCCAACATAGAACAAATAAATCCGTGAAATATTTTTCGATAGTGTTATGTTTATAAGTTTATTTACAATATTTTTTGATAATGTGTATTGTGATTCTGTGAATACTGAGCCTAATATTTTAATGTGATTGATAATTTGAGTATGGATAATGAATCATGGATGGATTATTAAGGATGATCGGGGTTGAATTTGAACTGGATTTTATAAATATGCTATAGTGCAATTCTGTATATTTAATGAGATATATGAATTTCTGCATATTTTGTGTATTTAATTGCATTTACATGTTTAGTTTTCTGTTGATGTGTACTACTTATTTTGGTGTTTTTGTTTATGTAAGGATTACAAATTTACAATGCTCGGACTGCCGATAAGACTGACTATGTCATTTATGTTGAGTTCCTTCGTTATAATCTCAGTGTTTGTAACTCATTTCAGGACCCGAGTTTCACTTTTATCTTGAAGACTCTACCGCTTCAATCTTGCTGCTGAAAGCTGCGAGTATCTTTGTTTTATGTTTATCTTTTTTGGTTCTCTCCAAGCATGTAATGAATTTGTTTTAACTGCTTTATTCAATTTTATCGCATTATAAAAATGCTAATGGCAATGAACCTGCGATTTAATTTTCCTACATTTAGAGATCCCTTTGCATAGCATGGTTCCAAACCCTCTGATCATTTAAGTTTTATTCTAAGTGACCTTATACAGAATTAGGTGTTCTGGGTTTGAGCTGAAAAGAAGATAACATTTTTGTGTAATACTTGATATATCTGGAGAGTAAATAAATATTTTAAATATTTTATTTTTATTTGTTGGTTTGTTGTTGAATATAAGTTGACAAATTTAGTTACGTAAGACTCTTTTAAAAGAAAAAGATGGATTATCTGCTATGATTTAGGGGCCCAAGTTTTGAAGTTCGTCTCAGGTGGAGTGGCTGAATGGTGAATATGTAATCGACATGGGAAACAAAACATGTGCATGTCGAAGATGGGTAATATTCGGAATTCCGTGTCCACGTACTATTGTTTGTATTTTGGACAAATGACATGAGATAAAGGATTACATGTCGGAATGGTTTACGGTTGACACCTACATGTGCACATACGAACATGTTATGACCCCTAGAAACCTTACACAAGGTTCAGTGACCAACAAGGTAATGAACCCTTTGTCTTGTTATTAATAAAATCATGACTTAATGTGATTTTAATTCACTTTTGTTAGAGGTTGTTTGAAAATGAAATTTGTGAAAGAATTTTTTGAATAATGTATAAATAAAAATAGAAAAAAAATATAAATTCACGTATAAAATTATTTTATTAAAAGATGTGTAATTTACAATGAGTTAGAAGAAAAATAAATTTTAAAAAATGGAACCAAATATGCACTTAAAAAAACACAACATGAATTATAAAAACAAGTCTATCCGCAAGGAAGAATTTTTACTCGCTTTCAAAAGGTCCTACTCCATGTTTTCACTTAAAAATGGTATTTTGATTTTAAATACAGAATAATCAAGTAAACATTAAGGGTGCGTTTGATTGC
>CAIGRR010297785.1:0-17563 GCA_903798365.1 Fraxinus sp. 1973-6204 | reverse complement strand
GTTTCTAAAATGCGATTTCGGTTCAGTTTTCCGATTTGACGGTTTTTGCTTACAGTCCTAATCATAGATGTCAACTCGTCAATCTTTAGGTTGGCTAGCATTAAATGTTCTGACAAAGTCAACTGAGTTGATCGCTTGCACCCTAACGTCCCATCAATCAGTAAAGGATTTGATTTTGAAAAGATCTTTATACAATGGATCTCGACAGAAACGGGGCATAGCAGGTTCGAGAAGTAGACGATGCGGAGTGCGGGCCTTTGTACCCACTGCGGGTTGCGGATGAGATCGGTTCTTGTGTCAGCATGTGCTTCAGTTCGAATTCACCTCGTCCGCTACGTTGCATCGATGAGAATCAGTTCACTGACACGTGGCGGATAAGGTGGCACATCTCTATAGACCCATAACAATAGTCCCGCAAGTCGGTGTACGAATATTTATATAGTACGAGGACTTCAGTATGTTCGCGGGAAAGGGGTAAGTGTGTAAGGGCGAGGTGATGAGTGTTGGCGGCCTCATTGTGAGGTATTGCAAAGTGAAACCGTGGAAGAACTGAAGTATTTGGATGTTTGGAGACTCGGAGGGGGGTCATTATCGTGATTCCCCCAAGACGGACGAAGTGACTGGGGGTTGGGAACTTTAATTGAACTGTTAGTGCTTGGTCCTGAGTTGGACGAGACGATTGGAGTTGGCAACTCCGAGGAGTGTTGTTGCAATGTTGGGACCTGATATGGTCGAAGTGATGGGAGTTGGCAACTATAAGAAGAGTTGTGGCAATGTTGAGTTCTGATTCGGTCGAAGCGATAGGAATTGGCAACTCTGAGAAAAGTTGTAGCAACGTTAAGTTCTGATCCGATCGAGGTAAAATGAGTTAGCAACTCTGAGAAGAGTTGTGGCAACGTTGAGTTCCGATACGATCGAAGTGATAGGAGTTGGGAACTCTGAGAAAAGTTGTAGCAACGTTAAGTTCTGATTTGACCGAAGCGATAGGAGTTGGCAACTCTGAGAAGAGTTGTGGCAACATTAAGTTCTGATCCAACCAAAGTGATAGGAGTTGGAGAGACAGCCTTGGGTTGTGTGCTAATGTGAAAGCTTTCGCGTCTTCCCAAGGTAATCATGGAGAGGCGTTTGCTTGCTTCCAAGGTACGCCTCCATTATCATAAATGGTAATGACGGTGACAGCCTCCTGCTCCCCAGAACACATGTTTTGATCATGCGTGAAGTTCACCGCCTCATCAGGGCCCTTGATTCGTCTGACTTTTAGTTCCAACGACGATTATGAAATTTAGATTTGAGTGGCCCAACGACTGGATAGAATCTCAAAACACCTATATAAAGCCAAACCCTTTCACTTTTTCATTTTTTACCTTTGCGGAAAACCTTCCAAGAGCTTTTGAAAGCTCTTTTTGCTATTTCTATGTTTCTTCTCTAGCAAGTAACTGAAAAATCCGGCAACCTACTTGGGAATTCCGGCAAACGACTAGTACCCTCCTTCGAACTAGGTAATACTTCGCCTTTTGATTTTCTTCACATTCCTTTAAAGAGACTTCCAAAACCTTCGAAATGGCCGTTGAACAATCTGTTGGTGCTTTTGTAAGTGGGAAGGGGCGAGGTGAGGAGAGCTCCAATTCTATGCATTAAATACATCGACGATTGTGTGTTAGAGTAGATAGAGTTGTTACAAAACATGACAACATTTAATTTTGTCGTGAATTTTCCAATTCAGCATAATTGAGCATCTCGAATACGTGAGCCATCGTATGTCAGAGTTGGAGAACATTGTCCAAATTTTGCGCATTACATAGAACATTAATTTCGTGTCAAGGTAGATAGAGTTGTTGAGAAATACAACAAACTTTAATTTTGTAGTGAATTTTTCAATTTAGTATGTTGAATACATCATTATTGGTATATTAGATTCGGGAAGCATTGTATACAACATTTAGACACGAGCGACATGCCTTTGTTGTTCAGTCATGTAAAAGGCTCAATAACTCTAGTTAAAATGTAAACAATAGCGCATTGCATTTTTGAGTTGGAATTGCATGAATCGAACTATTGAACCAAAATGATTTTAGTTCAATTCTCGATTTTATATACAAAATCGAATTATAATTCTATTGACTTATAATTCTATTTATTTTTGTGGATTCACAAAAATTTGAGAAAATGCCGGAATTCTTTAAAAAAATCAGTACTTCAAAACTCATTTTCTTCAAAAAAATAAAAATAAATAATAATAATAATAATAATAATAACAATAATAAAATTATTTGGCTTCATATAGGGGCTCAATGTTAAAGTAATGATTAAATTAATTTATATGAATTCACATGAAAATAATAGTTATTTACATTTTTGTGCCCGAAACAAAATGTATGAAAAGTAAACCTAAAAAATACAAATGACATTATACAGTAATTTTTCGAAACATTACAATAATCAAAATGAACCCTTCTAAAACTAGTTAGTCATGTTGAATTCTATAACTATATATAAAACCAAAGGTTCTATGTGTAAGAGTTTTCATAAAAAAATAATTCGATCTAGTTCTCAACAAAATCGACTACATTGATCTATGCCATGCCCTAGCACTTAGTGTACATGACCAAAGAGTGAATGGACCAAAGAGTAAATTAGGTCAAAACACAAAAGGAATAATAATTTGACCGACATTATTTTACCTGGGCCGGGCATCGTGGGCATTACCCTCATGTGACTGGCTACACGTACTTCAAGGGAGAAAATCATGAAGTTAGCACCATTTGACACACACTCATTGGACCAACCTCAGAAGTATGGCCCACATAGGTTACGTGTCTCATATGCGGCGACCATAGCCCGTGGGCAGCCGTTGCCGGAATCTTTTAGTGCCCAATTATCCGACGCCGGCGATTTGATAACAGAAGTGCCTAAGAGCCTAATCCGAAATTTAATTGAATATTAATAGTAAAAAGGAGTTTTTTTTTTTTTTTTAAATGTAATTAAAATAAAAAAAAATAAGAAATTGAGTGCGTGTTTTACCAAATTTGGAGATCCTATAAAACAGCATTTCAGAGGTGGTCTCCTCTTTCATTGAATACACTGCCAGTTCCATTCTCTCTGGCTACCAAATCACACTTTCTTTCTTTTCTTTTCGCCATTGATTCACTTACCTTCTTTAAACCTGCAAATCCCTTTATAAGTATCGCGCTCCCATTTCATCATTTCTGTCTCTCCAGCATCTCTTTAGAATCCACTTTTCCCAGAATCCCACTGTTTTTGGTCAGATGAGTACTACAAATCTTGACAGCCATTAGTGAAAGCATTAAATCTTTGATGGATTCAATGGATTTATGGCCTGTGAAATACTCTGAAAATCGACATGTTACCAAGAAACTCGTTAAACCCTCAAATCAAAAGCCCAGAAAAACCCATGAAGAAACTGTTAATGATCCTAGAATCATTCGAATATCGGTCACTGATCCTTATGCAACAGATTCCTCCAGTGAGGAAGATGACGAGCTTTTCCGTCAGCAGCGAGTTAAGAAGTACATCAATGAAATCAAATTAGAAACAGCTAGTAAAAGTCATCCTAACGCCATTAGTAGCAGTACTAATTGCAAGAAGAGTCTTCAACCCAAGCAGAAGCCGATGAAGGTGAAGGAGACGGCTCCGGCTAATGGTGGCGTTAGAAAGTTCCGGGGTGTTAGGCAGAGGCCTTGGGGAAAATGGGCGGCTGAAATAAGAGATCCGTTCCAGAAAGTTAGGCTATGGTTGGGCACTTACAATACGGCGGAGGAAGCAGCAATGGTATATGACAACGCCGCCATTAAACTTCGTGGACCGGATGCTTTAACTAATTTCAGCCATCCTCTGGCAAAGGAGAAGCCGGAAATTAATGTGACTTCAATTTCCGGCTACGAGTCCGGTGATGAGTCACGAAATCTTTGTTCTCCGACTTCTGTTCTACAGTCCAGAAGTAGTCAACAGTCAAGTGAAGAACGATCCAACCCGGTTCAAAACTTGTGCAAACCGGCTGAACCTTCTGGATCGGTTGATGGACCGGCTTTGGAAACCTGGTCGGTCAATGACCCGGTTCTTGAAGTTGAAGAGTGCAAAGTGGACTCTAATGGGGTGCCAAATTATTCAAATGATTATTTGCCAATGGATATCCCATTCTTAGAAGATTTCTTCAATTTCCAATCTCAAGAACAGACATTATTTCATGAATATCCACCAAAAATTGCCAATGATTCTTGTGACTTTGAGATGTCATTTGATGACTTTCCATCTTTGGATCACAGCTCGCAAGTTGAGAATTTTGAAGAATTTAACAACTTAATCGAAGAACTTCCCCAATTAGGATTAGAAGTTGATAATTATTTTTGCGATGAAATGAAATCTATTTGATAAATATCGAGTTTTGTATCCAATTTTGTTAGCATTTAATATTTTTTCCATGAAATAATGGTGAGTGTATTTGGGATCTTTATTTATTTGTGATTGTAATTTCAATTACCTCTGACCGTGAAATTTTGTTTAGTTTCTCTCTCTATATATAAAATTTGGCATTTTTAAGATTGTGGGCACGTCACTTTGTCACTAATTGTACATTTTCATTTTTTGTTTCAATAATTAACCCTGTATATTTAATAGAGTTTTTGTAGAAAAGAATGATTTTTTTTATTTTTATTTTTAAAGTGCGTTTCTAATTATGGTATCCCCTTTAATTTATTCCAATTTGGTAGATTATTCCAAGTTTATAGAGACACCTACTTCATTTTAATTTTTACCAAACATAGGCTAAATTTATGACTTTTCTTTTGAAAGATTTGGTACGATTTTGCATTTGAACATTTGGTATTGAAGGTTGAGATCTTGCAAAGAATGGCCAACATTAATTAATCTGGACATAAAATTATTTTGTTTGGTTTCTGCATTTATCACGAACTACAGAGTTGAATGATATAATATGTGCAATATCTCTAGGTTTAGAAATCTAGTGGGATACTGACAGCCCTGTTTTGTCAAGACAAAGTCAATAATTAATTTAAATCACATATTTAATAGGATCCACAACTTTTCAATCACCAATTTCATAAACTTTTATCAAAATCTACTAAAAATTTGATTTTAATCTCTACCAAACAATGGCTAAATGTATATAATCCAGTATAAATGTTCGGGGTCCACAAACAAGTTCTTGGTTCGAAGTGAAAGATACATGAAATCAAATAGTTAGTTTGTTGTAGATAGTGAGTTTGTTCGAGACATTGTCGTATTTAGCCCCTATGTGGTGCTCCATTGTTTTAAAACTCTTTTTTGTTATATGATTATTTTCAACTACACATTCACACAATAAAATATTTTGCACGTGAATTCAAATATTTTTCTTACTTTTTAACCACACATTCTCCTAAAAATATTATTCTCAACTCTTTTTTCTTTTTTTTTTAAATAATGGGCACCAAAAAGGGACTTAAAAGTCATTTTAATTGTAAAGAGAAATGTACAAGTTAGTTAAAAGTTTTGTTATAATAGATATTATTGTTTGTGTTGAGAAATAAAAATAATAGAACAAAAAGAAAAGAAAATATAAGAGTTAAAAACAAGTGTATCTTTTATTGATAATCATAACATGTATTTATAAGATTTAAAATGAGAGTTACAATTAGAATGAAATAGATTTTCAGCATTGGATAAGACTTATCTATGAATCATGATAACACTAAATAATCATATATAATTATCTCATTATTTTACAATACTCTCCCTTTGATAATTATTTGTATAATAATTGTCTCGCTAAAACCTTGTTTAATAAAACCCAAATTGAATAAAAAATCAAACGAAATAACAAAAAAAGTACAATTATTTTGGAGTATTAAAAAAATGCTGCCTCATTAAAATTTTACTAGGAAGATTTTGTAGAATAAAACATAAGCAAAGGAAAAAGAATACAGCTACCCCCTGATGTTGATCACTAAAAATTTTTGAATCGACGCATTCCAATTTTGTGAACCAATTTTTTGAATTTAGATGTTGTCGTGCTTTTGTAAATAAATCAGCTACATTATCACTTGAACGAATTTGTTAAACATCAATGCCCTCATTCATTCTGAAACTCATGTGTATGAAAGAATTTTGGAGAGGTATGCTTCGTTGATAAATATTATGTTCATGATCAAATGCCAGTTGCAAAGGTGAATATTGATAATATACAGTTGGTCTGATATGAACCAATGACGCAGCATATAATATGACATCACCCTAAACAGACGTTGGGAGTTTTGTTTTCATAAGTAATGATCTGTCAATAAGTTGTAAACGTTTAATAAATGAATTTGCTAAACAATTTTGTGTATGGACATGCGCAACCGAATGTTCAATAACAATTCCAATTGATTGCAATAATCATCGAATGCTAGTGATCTAACTTCACTAGCATTATCAAGACGAATAGTCTTGATTGAGTAATCGAGGAATTGCACTTGTAATTTTATTATTCGAGCAAGTAATCTAGCAAAAGCTACATTCTTAGTGAAAAGTAGGCAAACATGTGACCATTTAGTAGAAGAATCAATTAATACAATAAAATAAAGAAATGGTCCACATAGTGGGTGTATTGACCAAAATATATATCCATGAATTATTTCTAAAAAAGTTGGAGATTTAATATTGACATTTGTAGTCGACGGTCTAATGACTAATTTGTCTTACAAACAATCTACACATATATAATCATTAGGTAAAAGAATCTTCAAGTTCCTTAAACGATGTCTATGCGAGTTGTTTATTATTCGACACATCATTATAGCTCCGGATCTCCAAGTCGATCATGCCAAAGTATATAATATTTTGGATCAACGAACTTTTGGTTCATGATAATATTTGATTCGACCATTTTTATAAATGTTTACTACATGCCGATGGGAGTGTATGAAGTTTTTCTTTTATCTGCTTATGTTTAGATACAAAAGAAGTTATGCGAATATATTAAACATTAATTATTTTTTTGTATCGTCTCAATGTGATATCCATTGTAGCAGATATCTTTAAAACTAAACAAATTTCTTCTGAATTTGCTAGAATAAAGTTCATCTTCAATACATAATTTTGTATTATTTGATAAAATAATACAATCTCTTTTGGAGCCTCAACAATATTCGATGCACTTGATATCGTATTAACATTATTTTTTACTAATGTTAAGTCCAAAAAAATTTTTTGTCTTGAAAAATAGTATGTGTAGTTGTACTATCANTCATCTTCAATACATAATTTTGTATTATTTGATAAAATAATACAATCTCTTTTGGAGCCTCAACAATATTCGATGCACTTAATATCGTATTAACATTATTTTTTACTAATGTTAAGTCCAAAAAAATTTTTTGTCTTGAAAAATAGTATGTGTAGTTGTACTATCAATCAAGCAAATATCTTGACAGTTCATCATTAATCTTCGAACTAATTTACTACATTTTTAGAGAATCATGCTAATAACGTGTTATAAAATAAAAATAATAGAATAAGAAGAAAAAAAAATATAAGAGTTAAAACCCAAGTGAATCTTTTATTGAGAATCATGATCTGTATATATAGGATTTAAAATGATAGTTACAATTGGAATGAAATAAACTCAACACTAAATAACTTATCTATGTATCATGATAACACTAAATAAGCATCTATAATTATCTCATTATTTTACAACGGTTTGAATAATATAGGAAAATATTCATTATTTTCTTTTTTCTATTACTTGAGCATTTGTCTTTAACATTTTTATTTTAGTTATATAATCAATCATGTATGACATAAATTGTTCACATTTTTTTGTTAAATCCTCGCATGATCCTCACATGTCTAGTATAATGAAGCTAAATTTCACTTCTTAAGTTTGGCGTATATCTAGAATTTGAAATGAGACACGTTTCTGTGATACTTGTACTACTAGGTATCGGAGATTTAAATAGTTTATAATACAAATATTGTTCAATCCTCACATGTCCAATATAATTATGGAGCTAAATTTCGCTTAACTTAGGATAATGCTGAAATTTGAAGTAAACCATGTTTCCATGAACACCACATGACTACTTAAAAAAAAATTTAAGCAGTTTGCATTGTGAATTACTGTACAAAATTACTCGGGCAATAAGTTAGGGAATAGTAGTTCAATTTTTTGATGATGAACTCGATTTTCAGCACATCAATTTTTCGGTTATGCTATCCAACGGTATACAAAATTCAACATAAACCATGGAGTAAAAATAATTCATTGTTTATTAATTTAATACTTGAAAGGCCATAAAACTATTTAAATCTCTATTGTCTGTAATTAAAATAATTTGAACGAAATTAAATTATAAATTTAGTGATTTAATTGCTACAAACTAAAAAATCCAGCTGTGGATTTGAATTATTTTAACCCATTGTCTGTAATGAGAGGGACCCTGCCGCAAGAGCTGACTTGCGTTTCACTCCTAGAAATGCATGTGTATTAGAGATAAGGAATCATGACAACACCCCCTAATCATGCCTTAACTTAATAATTTGTACAGTTGAAAAGGCAATAGAGAAGTTCAAATCAGTTAAATCCAATGATTATGTCTGAAATCTTTGGCGTTGTTGATTAAATTCTTTCAGAAGAGAAGGGCTTTGACCATTCATTGCATAACAAATTTGTGTCTCTTTTTAATAATTATAATGGATTTGCATAAAATTTAGATATATCGAAAATCAGATCATATTGCATATTCAATATTTTTCAAGAACAGAAAGGAAAAGAAATTAAGCATAGTAGTCCTTACAAGAACATGTGTGCTGTTGCTGCTAATCTTTACCAATGAAAAATGACCTACTGCAAATTCATTACTGTTTTGAGGGTAGGTGATAGTTACCAATGGATTGTCCGTAGGAAAAGTATAAAACTTTGGCCAAGGGAATTGCCGTATGTAAAAGTCTTATCATTACCAACGGAAAATTCAATGGTAAAAATATAGTCATAATATATGTTGGTAAAGACAAATATAGTTACCAATGAATTTTCAAGCCACCGCTTGTTGCCTTGTTTTTCGCTCGTTAGATCGATTCACCGCGACACTATCGGCTAGCATACTTTCACCATCACCTTTCCAAATCAACAAACAAACTCCTCTCCAAATCAACAAACAAACCACCAATAGCCTCCACCAAAATCAAACTAGACCACAACCCACCGTCTCCTTCATGCAACTGCCATCTTTTTCAATCTCTCACCTTACACTGCTATTCGATTCACCACCTCTTAGCCACCTTCGTCCACATCAACCCATAAAAAACACCAACCATCATCGACACCTCCTCAACCACAACCACAACCACCACCACAAGTTTTATTTACTGTTTGGGTTTTCTTGATTTGAGTATTCGCAAGATTGAAAGACTTTGTCAAAAAAACCTAAACCGTCTAAGAAGAGCTTGTGAATTAAGCGGTCCACTTGTGAACCCCCCCCCCCCTCCCATCCCCTCCCCTCCCCCCATTTAGAAGTCTTTTAATTGCGCGTTATTCAATTTAATAAGACGAAAAACGATATTTCAAAACTTTCCAAATTTAAGAATATTCTATTTTCTAGAAACTTTCATAATTCTATTATTTAAAATCAATTCTTATCCAAATTCCTTAAATACATCGTTTTAAATTCTAGTCGCATACAAACTCAATAGAAAATTTCAACTATAAATACTGTAAGAATTCTCATTATTTCACTACAGAAAATAAAAAGAGCCAAGTAGTAGAGAGAGAATGAGAGGAAAAAGTATAGAAAAATAGAATATCTTTTACATGCAAGATTTTATTCTTTCCAACCTTTTAAAAATCAAGGTAAGATATTTTGTGCAAGTGGTTTATTTCCTTATACTTTATATTCAGTAATTTATGCATGAATTGACAGTGGACCTTCGAGTTCTTTATTAAAAGATAAGAGATCTTATGTGAATTTAAGTTGACCTAAGATGAGTGTGTCGTTTGGTCACTGATATACTCCATAAGAGAATAGTGGTATGAAGTGTTTATTTTATTGTTATGTATTTGTGTATGGAAACTACACATACCTTACTTGGTATTTTTAAATACTTACTCTTATAAAGTTTTATATGTTAGATGGGGTCGATTGGGACTGTGGTAGGATGGTGATGCAGATTGCCACGATGAATTGAAGAAATAAAAACATTAAATTTTTTTTCCTTTAATTTATTAGTTAGTTTTAATTGTTCAAAAGCACATTATTTAATTAGTGATTATGTTATTTTCTTAACGATACAATTTCCATATTTAGTTTATATTTATGAATATTTCAGTTATATTTTTTATTAAAGAATATTATTTTATCATTCTACCTTTGATACAAAGAAAATTGAATTTTTGGTAACACTTTAAGGTTTCTAAAATTTTAGGGTGTTACATGTGGGTTCCGAATAATCATTAAAATGTATTTTTCCACCAAAAAAAGTGATCATAAATAGATACTTCTAAATTTAGAAGAGAGATGATAAGAATTTCTCAAAGTCACAATGTTAGTCTCTAGAGTTCAAATCTCAAAGTTTTACCGGGCACCTCTCACTTTTGATAATCTAAAACTCTTTTTCTTTCTTTCGCTATGAATATATATTTTGGTATTTGCTCTTCTTTTTTTCTTGACTTCTTATATGCAAGACTTCTGTCCATTAAATTTTCTAAATAATCCATGTAGCGAGTTTTAGGCCAATGACTCCCAAATTAGATAATCATAGGGCACCAGATTTTAAAAACCTCAACAAACTTAATAACTCGAGTCATAAAGGCTGCGAAGAGAAGTGAAAGATGTATCACATTTTCTTTTGATATAAGATTCGAATTTTAACATTGGTTAGTGCATGCTCTAAACTCCTTAACCAAAGATATGATCCAAGAACTCCAAATAATCAAACTTCTTTGAGCACAAACACTAACCTTCCTACCCCAAACTGCTATTTAGCATTTTGTTTTCTATATAAAAGATTTGGGGATTTTATTCAAACTTAGGTTAACATATCAACAATTAAATCCGCATAATGAAGTCATGTTTCAATGTAAGTGATAATTCAATGATGGCTATGTGCTCAAGTAAACAGGTCTAACAAGGATAAACACTCAAATAAAATCATAAGATACGATTTTGTCTAGTTCTAATTCAAGCTATACTCAATTCAAATAAATATCATCAAATGTGGTAAGTCGCTCAATGCTATACTATAAACTATTTTTTATTTTTTTTTTCAATTTTTTTTAGATTAAATTAGTTATACAAATCTAATAAGCAGTTAAAAATCAAGCAACAAAGATCTTAATTCTCCAAATACTTACCCCCAAACAAAAGATTACATTGTTCCCAATGTAAAAACAAGCATAAACAAAATAAAGAAGTAAAGGATCAGAAATTCTCCGGGGGTAGATGTGAATAGGTAGAAGGATTAGGTTGGTCCGCATAGATATCATGACAACCACTACTTTTCTTTGTTACTAAGCTTCAACTTTCCGTTTCAAGAATTCAAAATAAATATTAATGATAGCAAATAAGGTTTAAATATTTGTAATGTATTCGCACAAAAAAGAATGCATATCACATCATTGTAAACTTAACGTAATGCTAGGATGTTAACGATGAGCCTAAATAAAATGAATTCAATAAGTAAACAGGCCTAAGTTATTAATGCAAGTCTTAAAGTACTGCCTAAAATGTGATAAAAACCGTTTAAATGCATGAATTCTAAATTAATGCAATTCCTAAAACTACTTGTAATGCAATAGTTAATCAAAATAAGGAAAAATGGATTGAAAAATGAGTTGCCTCCCATTAAGCGCTCGATTTATAGTCTCAGGCTCGACTATTGCACAAGTGTATATAATGGCACTTTGAATATAGTTTTGGAGATCCTGCTTAGCTTGCTCAATTTGACTTTGTTCCATACTACAACTTTCCTCCAGATTTTATCATTTCTCTGCTCAAGTAGTGTGATTTCTCCTCATTGCCCGTTTTGAACTCAACAAAATATACCTCAATATCCTCATAAGGTTTAATCACAAATTCAATTTTTGAGCAAACGATGAAGTCGAGAATTTCCTCTTCTTTGAATGCAAGTCCTTCTTCGCCCGTTATTAGTAATTTCTTGATCTTTTTATGCCCCTCTTCCTTAATTGATGTTTTCTCGATTTCAATGTTAGTGTTCAAAACTTTTGGCAAAGAAACAATAACATCTTCATGGAGAGTCTTCTCCTCTTGTTGTATTTGTAAGACGTCTGGTTGACTTAATTTTCTTAATTGATGTCCATTAATAACCGGTGGAAGAATCAAATTGTGGTGAGAGAAATAATGCAACGGGTAAGCCACCCAGGACAGTTTGATCAAATTTATACTCTGCTTTTATATCTCGTAATCGTTGTCCTATAATGAAATCTCCCACAAACACATCTCCCTCATCAAGTTCTTGAGCTGCTAATTATTGTTACTTTATGATAAAGTCATATACGATCATTTTGTTGAAATCAACCACTGTCATCTTTTATCCTGCTATTTTTTGTTCTTTTCATATTTTGAAAAAAAAAAAATTAAAATGGAACGAAAATAACAATACAAGAATACAGGTAGAAGTCTGAATTAATGCCAATGTAAATAAAATCAAACTAAAACTCAACCTTCGACCGCAGCGCCAAAATCTTGTTCACAAAAATATATTTCAAATTAAAACCACCGCAAGTGTACGACTTGTTAACAAGTAATAAAGTGAATTTTGAGTCCAAGTATCGTCTGACAGAGATTGATTTAGTCCAATTTTAATTATCACGACCTTAACCGAAACAAAAATAATGTGATGTGTTGTTTGTGACAAAATTATAATAAATTAATATACTTATGCAATTATGAGTAAATTAACTAAACTAAATGCAAATTGATGTGTTTAATAAATGACAAACGTACTAGGATCCTGAATTTTCATGCAATAATCCTTTTTAACCTTAATTTTACATTTTTACAACACGACTGAATTTTGACGAATCAATGTTCCTCTTTTATTTAAAAATCTCTCTCAAGTAATATTAAATATACTCTCATATATGACCCGACTATATTTCTATGATAGATGTGAACATACAAGAGTGCATGTATTTTTATGAACAGTTAAAGATTCACAGAGTATAGCAGTATATTTCTATCACATATCGGACCATATGACAATTTATATATATCGAACATATTTTCCTTCTTTCGAATGTATAAAAATAGGCCACCACATTCACACAACTATGGTGCACAATAATTGTGGAGAAAAGAAAATCATATAAATCATTCAATGTCCAAAAACGTATTTTTAATATCATGTATGTAAAACTAAAGATTAAAAATTAATATTACATGATTCATCGTTCTCCTAGTACAAAGAAAACTAGCCTCTAACATCTAATGAGAAAGAAAACAAAAGAAATATTGAAGAATCGACACCACCTAAATAAAGTATTAATTGAATTTCCGAGTCTTGGAACCAATCTTTGTATTTCTTGCCTCCTTCTATGCTCCCAAAATCTCTTAGAATGTGTTGTAATGCGTGGTGACTACTTCTAGACGGTCGTAGGCTTTTAAAAGACATCCCAAGATTTGTTTCTATAAGAGTTGAAATCATACTACGAAACCAGGATTATTTTTCCCAATTTAGCTGAGCGAGTACCTAGTAGAAAATGGGGGTGGCCGTTCAGGAATAGCAAACAACCCTTGTTATTGAAGTTTAGGGTCGGGAAACTGGGCGGCTGCCCCAGTTATAAAATCTTCACGATTTTTTCTTTTAGCCATTTTCTTCATTATTTCTTCCATCTTGGTCATCCATATCAAGTTACTTCAATTTTAGTGCTTCATCTTTTACTCAAATACATATTAGTCCACATACTTTCATTCATTGGCCAATTGATCTCTCCTTCTTTTTCAATTGCTTAGAAATGAATCAAAAACTGAAATAAGATAAAATTAGCCTAAGTTAAGTAAAATTTAATACTAAAACGATACAAAAGCTTAGTAATATGGCTAGAATAAGTGCACAAAAATGCACTTATCAGTACCCCACCACTCGCAGCGGAAATGACAGTCTGCTGTACGCGACGGCGAGAGGGAGAGAGAGAAGAGATTATGAAAAATTAGGGTTTAGAATTGGGTGGGGTGAAGGGGTGGTTTGTAGCTATATCTAAATTTATAATATTGTTAATAATAAAGAATAATAATATTAAAAAGAACATAATTATATAAATAACTAATTATAATCCGAATTTTAAAATATGAAACTCAAAATATGATTTATGAAAAGTAAATTTTAAAAAATAGGTCGAAGTGCCATATTAAGCTTTAGGACCCGTACGATATTTGATGTATCAAACATTCAAAAGGTAATATTATACGGAAGAAAATGTTTAAAAGTTTGTCAAATATTTAGATCAACTTCTAGCGCAAATAGTAAAAATAAAGTTTACTAAATCAGTGACTTGCGTTGCATCTCATTTGAGGGAATGGTGAAATTTTAAAAAAAATGTTAAACGTTATCACCTAAATCCACATATTTCCTTGAGGCGATCTGCAATAGATTCTAAATGCGGAAAATCTTTATTGATATATGAAAAAAGTGGCAAAAAGGTCAAGTAGTCGTCCTTAAATTTTTTGAATACATTTTTTTTGCCGTTGGACGCATAATTTTTTTTATCTTCAACATCCCTTTATGTGTACAAAGCTTAGACGTAATGATGAATTTTGAATCCAAGACTTTACTGCACACAGATGATCACATTGACCTAATTTTGTAATTTTGTCCTCAATTCGACAAAATTTTAGCCCCCCCCCTCTCTCTCTCTCTCGACTGACTTCTGATCTGATGACTGCTTTATGCAGAAGAGCGTGGATGGGGCAGTAAAAATGGGACCTCCAAACAGGCCATTGCCAAAGAGCTTCTTGACTCAAGGATTGTGCAAAATCATCATGTAATAATATGTCCCAACTCTTACAATTTTATTACATTATTATGTTTTACTTTCTTCAGTGCTTATTGCTAATTACTGTTGTTCCATTGCTGTAACTATTATGCTTTTTTCTTTTTCAATATGAGATTTCACTTTTTCTTTATTTAATCTCTACCTTCTTTTCATTGAGAAGGCCACTAACCTTGTTAGGAGTAATAGTTGAATATACATTTATTTCATCTTCATTCGATGTGAATGACTTGTTTGAAAATACTAAGCTTGAGGCGCGGAGTAATGAAAAGCTATAAATGGAATTGATGTGCTTTTTTGAGCTTAATGGCCCGGGTCTGACATAAGGTAACTAACTTCGGTCATGGCCAGTTGTTCGGACTCCAAATTTGTTGAAAATTCAACTTAGTTTGTATCTTCCGTGCTTTAGTGCTGGCCCGATATGAGTACGATGTGTGGCTAAAAGACTATAATCGTGGCGCGGTGTAATGAAAAGCTAGTTTTATGGTGGCTTTGAACAGGCTTTAAGAGGGAAAGCAGAAGACTTTTGTATACGTATTTAGCAAATTTTATAGTGCAATTTAATTGAACAAATCTTCCTCATCTCTTTTTGGTTTTGGTCTCTCACCCCACACTACCTCACCGTAGTACTCACAATGTATTCATCAAAATCCTAAATGAGCTGTTATGTCCAGTTCTCATAGATTTGATTCCAGGTGCTGGTCCTTGATGTCAAGTAGAAATTTATCTTCTCATGTGCTGAGGATGATGGATGTAGAGTTGAAAGTGGATTATTCAACATTCGAATGTTATTTGCTTTTTAGTGCTTATGTGAAATGTTTTCACGAGATTCAATTAATCGTCTTGATGGTAGAATATTATTGAGAAATAAAGCTTATTCTTTTAAAGGTTTGCAATAACTACGTGGCTTAGGGGTTATAATGGATAGAAAACTTGTAGTAGATAATTTTGATCAATGCTATTTATCATTACTGGGAGTTACAACACCATTTAAATGGTATTAAGTGACATAAAATGAGAGATACAATTAAGTGAGGTTAATATAATTCAACTTTTAATTGAGTCTATCATATCTAGACTAGTATTGTAATACTAGTTATGATCGGTGTTCTAAAAAGTGTAAAGCGTGGAGGTCGAGCTTCGACCTAGGCGTTAAAAAAAATGTTTTCTTCTTTTAATATTATTTTAAATTTTAAATCAATCTAAAAATTATTTAATAATTAAAAGAAAAAAGCTTAAAAAAAAGCGTTGAAAGGCTTAAAAAGAGCACCCTAGGCACGCCTAGTTGTGAAAAAAAAAAATTTAAAAATGAAAAAGCGCGAACCGAAGCGTTTTGCTCCCACTTCGAGCTAAGGTGTGGAGGCGTGACTTCTTAAAAAAACTAGTTATAATATATATCATTATTCTTATTAAGATCTTTCATTCGAGTTATTGTATGGGAAAAAACTTGTGACTTCTTGGATTCTTGACACCTTAAAATCAAAGAACTTGACCAAACAACACCAAATTAGGTATTAAAAGGCTCGATGAGAGAACCCCAAGTTAAAGGGAGAACTTCTACACTTGCCATTGAGCTTCCATACTTATTTTCCTAAAAGCATCTTCAGTACAATCAGACAAATACTCTATTGGACTAATATGGTAAAAGAAAAAAAGTATATATTGTCATTGAGTAGAGATACTCTGAACACTACATAAACTTTGTGTCATTGAGTCAAATGATTCAAAGTGCTAAGCAAGCAAGCAAAATATCTCTTGTAAAAGTCAAGAAAGCTATTATCAAATAAAAACAAACAGAGTTACTAAGATAATTTAAGCCAAATTCATGCATTTATTAGGAAATACAGCCTTGACAAAAGTAAAAGGCGTGTTGAAACGACGTAACGAAAATCGTTCTAATCATGATTAAAGTGAATAGGTAAATATAATTAAAAACGTGGTTTGGATCAGTATTTTGTTATAATGGGTTCAGAAAAATGGTGGGCTCAGGCCCTGTTATGTAGGGCCCAAAACATTGTTCAACGAACCGACAAGAAGTGATAGGCCCAACCTGCGTCACTGTATATCACTAACACCGCCATTTTTGAATAATTATAAGAATCATAGCACAGGACCCTTTGACAACGAATCCTAGTTCAATGTGTAATAATTTTATGGCGCCGAGGACTCTGAGGAAGATCTATATTGGTATTGAGTCAAGTTGTCCCGTGAAAGACGGTACCTCGGATGGGGCGGGGACAACTAATGACAAATGGTAATAATCTTATCCTATATAAATAAAAGAATCACTTCTCCCATACTGTTTATAAGCCGCGAGCCGAGCCGAATGATTTTATGGCTTGGTTCGGCTAGACTAAGCCGTCTAAGCCGATTTTTTTTTTTTAATTACGTTTGATTTAGTATTTTTACGACTCGACTAAGCCCTTTTTTTTCCTCTTTATTTTTTTTTTTACATTTGATTCAGTATTTTAAATTAAAAATATGAGTTTTAAGTGTTTTAAAATTTGTTGAAAATGTTGAAGTGCGGTCATGTTAAATATATGGTCGATATCCTTTTTT
>CAIGRR010297782.1:0-14805 GCA_903798365.1 Fraxinus sp. 1973-6204 | reverse complement strand
TATTAGTCTTAATATTGATTTTAGTGAATAGATTGTGTATATATTAACATAAATACTCACATGTTCTATTAACAGTCTAATTGCCAAGAATAAATTTTGCTACTTCATCACATTAAATGTTATGATACACATCACAGCACTTAATTTTTTTTGCTGGCTTATTTTCACATAAAAAACACGTGAAGTGTCAATGACTATCTTTTCAGATCTATGGTGGTATATTATAAACTAATCAGCATTATTACATAAACAAAGTGGTTATTGTTCAATATGCAACCTTTTAATGAGTTCATAACAACTGTTTCTTGAAGTATGGTTCTCAAACATTGGGAGGTACTGATTTATAGAAGCATCGCTATCGAACACGGCAAAGAGGAAGCACAATTTTGTATATTATAGTACTGATGAACTGTTTTCATTTTTTTTTCTTTTTCTTTTCAAATGCAAATACAAATGACTTTCAGAATCAAGAATAAATTGCAGTTCATATACTTACATCTCTGTCGATCAATACCATCTCCAAGCTGTAAATGTCATTGGGCTTTCCAAATGTAGGATTTTCCCAAAGTCTAACAACGTGAACACGGAATGCCCGCTCGATTTTTGTAGGAACGATGTCTGTGAGCATATCTATGATGTCTATGATGGGAGCCATCTTACTGCAAATAGAAATAAGAAACAAAGCTAAATTTTCAAAATAAAAAATGAATAAAACGCCGAAAAAAAGAACAAGGGCGGTCGCTTACCTGAGAGAAGAGCGTTGAATTGTTGATATACAATTGTTGAACGAAAATATATGGAAAAAAGTGAGAGTTGAACATGCTGATATACACAATATATAAGGAAAACATGCATAACACTTTTTTGGAGTAAAAAAATTGGATTCAAAATGTGTATTGTTTTTCATTGTGTCAATCAAAGTCAATCAAGTCAGGTCCTTTAATATAGTGGCGGGAATATTGTTGCAGCTAAGCTCCTTTAATATAGTAATTAAATTCATCATCACATCAACAAAAAAAAAAATGCATTCTCTCCACAAAAATACCTACTAAACAGAGGCTTTAGATACAAATATGAAAAATAGAGTTTCACAGGTTTAGACAGAAAATTTTGTCATTTCTTAAATCTTGGCCAACTCCGAAATGGAGGAAAACCACATGATAAATTACGTATTAAGAAATTAACATAATATGTAACTCAACCACTTATTGGATCTCATGGAAAATGTCATATGTAAACTTCAAAGTATACATCATGTTTAACACTTGTCTTGTTATTAAAAATGAACATGGGAAAAATTGTTTATTTTTTATAACTGTCAATGGCATTTTGTCACATGACAAACTGTCAAACTTGTGTACACCACAAGCATGATTGAGATCTCGTTGCGAAAGGCAATACATTTTTTTATTTTTATTTTATTATATATAATTCATCCATAACATGCTTGATCCATGCATAATTTGTGAAAGGAAAATGCTATTTTGTACACCCATGAATGTACATCCCCCTCACATGGAAGGGGTGTAAGCCCAATTGTACGCCTTTATGTACGTGTTGCATTTCTCTTAGTGAAAAATAGACACAATTTTTTAGGGGTGAACACGATTCGATTTGAACTATTTAAGACAAATCCTCACATGGAAAAAATTGTTTATTTTTTAAAACTGTCAATGGCATTTTGTCACGTGACAAACTGTCAAACTAGTGTACACCACAAGCATGATTGAGATCTAGTTGCGAAAGGCAATACATTTTTTTTTATTTTTATTTTTTTATAGATAATTCATCCATAACATGCTTGATCCATGCATAATTCATGAAAGGAAAATGTTATTTGTACACCCATGGATGTACATCTTTATATGCCCAATTGTACGCCTTTATGTACGTGTTGCATTTCTCTTAGTGAAAAATAGACACATTTTTTTAGGGGTGAACACGGTTCAATTTGAACTATTTAAGACAAATTATCAAATCAAACCATTTAAAACTGTTTGAAATTTTTCAAAACCAAGTCAAACCACTTCGATTTCTAAACTAAATCAATCCAAACTATTTTTTTCGGTTGGTACTTTGGTTCGATTTAAAACAACGATTTTAAAAAGAAAAAATTAATATATATCAAATGAGTTAAATCATAAATATTAACCTAAAATCTCACATTAAAACATAGATTGTGTCATTAAAAAAAATTACAAATCAAAGTTATATAATTATAATGCAATACCATGATATAAATATTTCAAACTCTTAATCGATACTAATGGCGTCCATCTGCAATTGTAATACACGATTGATTCTCTCCATAAATGTAAAAATATAGTATATGGATTCATTGATTATAGTTAAATGATATAACATAACTAATAAAAAAAAATTCAAATATGATAATATCTAACTACCTTAACTTTTGTGAATCATTCAATGCTTCTACTTCATCCAAATATTGACGAATTACTTTAAGGGAGCTCGACAATTATTGGAACAAAACAACATAACTACAATAAAAACATAGAAAACAATTACCAAAAAAATAAAAGAATTTGGATAATCTGACTTGAATTTAGGCAAAATTCTAGAAATTTATTAGTAGAAGGAAATGAAATGTGTTAGTTTGAATTAAAATTAAGATTTAATTGCCTGATCGATTGTAATGGATGATCGATGATATGTCTAATATGGATGTATCTTTTTAACTGAAATGTGTTTAGTTTTAATCGGGTTAAATAAAATTTAGAATAATTTATTTTTCATAAAACGGTTTGACGATTTGAAACGATTTACAAAGAGGCTGTCTGGGAGCAATTTTAATCAGGGAAAACCGGCTTTTTTTTACCGTTTACGTGGGCAACGGTCATAATTTCAATATTTGCTGCAGAATTTTGTCTCACATGTGTCAGAACTAACGGATATAAAATCAATTCCTCATCTCCAAAAGCTGCGCTAAACAGCCTCAAAGATTTAAACCTAAATCAAACCACTTCAAAGCGGTTTGGTTCGATTCAAAACCAAAACGTTGACGATCCACGTAAAACCAAACCAACGGTTTAAAAAAAATGATTTCTATTCGATTTTGACAATTTCGTTGTTCAGCCCTACAATTTTTTACTACTACTACTACCCTACTACTTAGTATAAGCAACGTGTCTAAAAAAGTATCTAAATATTATTAGATATTCAATTTTTAAAAAAATACATTTTTTTTATTTTCAATTACACATTTTTCAATAAAATAATATTACAAGCCCGTTTGGTAGAGATTAAAATTGGATTAAGATTGAAAAATTAGTCGTTATTGTTGACTTTTATTAGACGAATGAGACCCAATAACGGCCATATTTTCAATTTTAATTGGCTTTTTAGCCCTCCTAAACAGGCTCGTACATGTAAATTTAAATCTTTTTATTATTTTTAAACCACACATTATCCAAAAACTCACTATTCCAAAATACGTTTTCCCCAAAATTTAGTGCTTGTTTGAGCCCTATTTTTGTTAAAAAAAATATATATTTTTGAATAGTGTATTAATGGGAAATGTGTGATTAAAAAATAAGGAAAAACTTTGAGTTTGCATATAATATTATTTTATTGAAAAATGTGTAATTAAAACGAAATCAAAACACTATTTAAGAATGCTTTTTTTTTTTTTAAATGAGACTTAAACAAGGGCATAATTTTAAAGGAGCCCAAACAGCTATAAAGTTTTTTGAGAGTTGAAAAAACACCCTCTCTTCTATTAATCCACCCTTGTGCGATTCAAACTCATGTTAAGCCCTTGTTTGATTTTCATTGTTTTCAAAATATATTTTTCTTTCTCATTTTTAACTATATATTCTTCAATAAAATAATATTGCATGCAAATACAAAAAAAAAAAAAAAAAAAAAAAAAAAAATTCTTATTTTTTAATCACATGTTTTCCATCAAATCACTATTTCGAAATGTATTTCGTAAAAACAAAAATAAAAGATGGACTGAAACAAGCTCTAAAATTGAAATTGACAGAATTTCAAATATGTATAAAATTGTCAATTGAGCAAAGAATAGATGCTTTGTAATCTTTAAATTATAATAAATTTTTTTGTCAAACATATTTATTGTCTATACATTTTATAAGATCTATAATTAGTTAATCAGTACTCACTTGTTACCTACACATTTCATGGGATTTGTCTGGATATCAACTTCCTCTGTTTGATCCACATTTTTCTCAAAATTCATTATTTCAAAACTCAATTTCAACCACACATTTTTCAATAAAATAATATTACACGCAAATCAAAATTTTTCTTTATTTCTTATTCACATATTTTCAATCACATTACATCGTAAAATGCATTCTTTTCTCAATAATGTGCATCAAACACCTCCTTAAGAAATTGTATCTATAAACACTCTTGGCCAAACAAATATTTTATCCACACATTTTATTGATCCCACAAATATTTCAAATTTTTTCACTACTTAATTCTCTATTTCTTCCCAACAGCTCTTTTGAGTCTTTACTTCCGAAGATAGTTAATCACAATTCTTACTCCAAGGTTAAGTGGCTATTTGGTAGATATTAAAATCATTTTTTTAGTAAATTTTGATAAAAGTTAATGAAATACGTGGTTGAAAAGTTATGAATCCCATAAAATGTATGGATAAAATTAATTGTTGACTTTCGTCTGAGATTTTAATTGTATTTTAATCCAAACCAAACAGGGGCTAAACGTATTGTCAGTCACTGAATTTTCAACAAACTTGCAACCGTGTTCCTATCTTTTATTTTGAGCAATTAGGTCAACCGACTTTGATTTGTGTTCAATAGTGATCACTCTATCTATCACCATAAGTCTAACTAACATGATGCACTGACTGACTGAAGTGGATGTTAAAACTAATACAAGGCAGAACCACTTAAATACACTTAAAAACGCTCAAACAAAAAAAAACACATTTTTTGGCTTATTGAAACGAAGGCTTCAAGGAAGAGAAAACATTTTTAATAGTTTGTCATTCTTCATACATGTTAATGTCCACATTAGCGTATCATGTTACTTAAGACTAATGACAATAGATGGACTGATGGAGTGGCCACAGTGAAGTTAAGTGACTTAATAGCTCAAATTTAAAGATGAATGACTCGATTACACGTTCATTGAAAGTTTAGAGACTGACAATGCATCTAGGAAATAAAGAAATACAAAGGGTCACCTAATTATTATAACATATAATGGCATCTCGAAAAGACTCTTTATATATGAGATCTCTCTATTTTAAAAAAAGTCAACATTTAAAATCATGTTCAAAGAGACTCTTCAAATCAACATTTTAATTTAGAGAGTGGGTTTGTGACTCTCCAAATTCATAATTAAATGTATTTAGAGTGTGTTTGTGAGGGATTTTTGGAAGAAGAATTGATTTTTGAATAGTGATATGATGGGAAATTTGTGGTTGAAAAAGAAGAAAAGGTAATTGATGTGATGGAAAATATTATTTTATTGAAGATTGAGTGGTTGAAAATGAGATTTGATTTATAGAATGGGAGAATCTCTCCCAAACACACTCTTAAAGTGTTTCAATCTTCAATGTAAGAAAACAATAAAATAATTTAAATAAAAGATAAAGAAAATAATAAATATTTGTTGAGAGTAGTAAAATTATAAGGGCGTGTTCGATCGTGCTTAAAATCCAATTAAAATTGAAAATATGATTGTTATTGGGTCTCAATCGTTTAATAAAAGTCAACAATAACGACTAATTTTTTAATTTTAATCCGATTTTAATCTATACCGAACATGCCCTAAGTGTTAAACTCAAAATTTTAACCTTACAGATGTAGTGATGGCAAAAAAACCCGTCCCGTCTTACCCCGGCGCTGCCCTGCCCCATCCCGAATGAGGCGAAAAAAACCCGCCCCGACGAGTTGGTGGGCGGGGAGAGGGTGCCCCTCCCCGTGAAGAATAAAAAAAATAATTAATTACAAATTAGAAAAAAAATTAGTTAATTAAAAAATTTTTGAAAAAAAAAAATTAAACGGACAAGTCCGCGCCTCGAATCCGCTCGTCTAAGGTGGAGTGGGGCACGGAACGGGACAAGGTGCGAAAGCGGCGGGGCAAGACGGGGAGGGCGTGCCCACCCCGAACCCGCCCTATCTAATGCTTTCCACGTGATGGAGTTCGGGGATGCACTAAAAACCATAAAACAACTACGACAAAATAATCAGTTTATTTTCAAACGGAGTTCTTTTTTCAAAATTTCCTTCTTCTCTCGGGCCTTTCCCACCAGTTGGATCGCGGAATCAGAACAGTATTTCTCAATTCTGAACTCTTAGGGTTGAAGCATTGACGCACCAGTTTTCCTCAGGTACGTTTCACTCTCCTTGCCTCCCCAACTACGCGTATAACATTTTCAAGCTGTTGGAAGACTCAAGCCACATGATACCAGCGTTTAAGATAGTCTTGTTTGAGAATCTGTTAATTTATGTTTTTTTTTTTTATCAATAAAGGATAGTTTTCATCTGGTTACATTTAACCCGTTTTATTTATTTATTGAATTTGGGGGTTTCTGGAAACTGTGGCAAAATAGTACTTGAAGATGTGGAAACTTATTGGTCAAGATGTTCAAATAAAAGATTTTATGAAAAGTTGGGCAGTATGAAATTAGGGCTTTGGAATTATAATAAAACTAATTTGGTGCTATTGACAGGTAGGCCGATTATTAGTTACGGTGACATTTATATATATTTTGCATCATAATAAAGCACAAGCTTTTTATCTAATTTTTTGGTGAGAAAAAAGAAATTTTTATATTTGATGTAAATCTTTTTTCTATTAGAACACCTTTTACTTGCATTAGGACAAACCGGGGGGGACACAGACTTTAAAGTTAGAGGGGGCACAATCGAAGTTGCAAAGAAGTTGGAAAAAATTTTACAATCGAAAATTTACGATCAAAAAAATCATACCTCATGTAATTTTGCATCCGAAAATTTACATGTGATATGACTTTTTCAGATGTAAAATTTTGAAATTTTTTGATGTCAGATTTCATAAAATGATGAAAATTACATTGAAAAATTTGTATTGTAAAAAATAATAAATGTGAATGAAATAATTGATTTTTTTTTTTTAAAAATGCGAGTTAGACGTCTTTCTTTAAGATTCACGTTTAACGTATTTTTAACTATTTTCGATATCTGTTTGGACTATTCGATATACCCATAATGAAGTTCTCGAAATAAACTTTGAGATGATATAAACAATTTGTAGATTCGATTAGCTTACGATCGTAGGAGAATTTTTAAAATTAGCATGTTATCGAAATTCAAATTTATTGTGACGTTGCCCCTGTTTGGTGGAGACTAAAATCAAATTTTTAGTAAATTTTGATAAAAGTTAAATAGTTATGGATTCTATGAAATATGTTATTAAAATTAATTATTAAATTTGATTAAGATTAAAATTTAAATTTCAGTCGTTATATATATATATTTTAAATCTCAAAAGTTAGGAGGGCACGTGCCCCCCAGGACCCCCTGGGTCCGCCAGTGGGACAAACGTGATGTATGTGAGAGGTTGTGGGTTAATACTTAGGGTTGGATTCGCTAATACTAATGAAAGAACTCAGACTAATTGTTGTAGGGTTTTTTCCTCTTGCTAGGAAACTTAAAACTTACTTTATGCAGGATAATGCCATTCGTAAGGGGAGTTTGACTTTGTTCTGCATGGATAGTAATTATAGGGGAGAAGAAAAGGGAGTTAAATATCGAGTGCGGCTATTGGAAAATTGTACAAAACAATATAGGCTCCTAGAAGAGGGGGCTTGGGTAAGAGTGCTCTTTGATGTACTTGGGTATTTGGGTTTAAGAAATATTATGTGATTGTCTTGATTTTTACATATTAAAGTTTGTTCTGTTTTGGAGTTCTCCATATATTGTAATTTTTTTCTCGATTGTCATAATTCTATATTTTTTCAATGTTTTTTCTTGACATTTCTTGGAGGATCTTGAGGGGCGAATCTGGAAATAATTCCAGATTCCCAACAATTATAAGGGTGACAGAAAGGTGAGACTATACTTTAGGAAAAGGAGTAACAACTATTTTTGCACTTCTTCTTGCAGGCTGTGATTACCACAAAATTGTAGCATGAGATATTGATTCTTAGTCACCAGTAGTTCAACCGGTGTAGTAAAGAAAATGGATCAACTTCTAGATGACTTATTTTGCAAAAGGTACTTCTCTTTAGAAATTAGAACAAATATGTTTTGACTTCTTTTGTCAACTTGATCCTTCATTCTTTATTTGCTACCGAAATATCCTTTTTATGATACTGATTTCTGCTTCATTTAATGTTTATCAGGGGATCAACAAGGGAAAGAGCACTGTCTTTGATAACTGAGGACTTTACCATCAACTATCGCCATCAGTTTTCCCAAAAGAAGTAAACAACTCACTCCTTCGAAACAATTTACCTTCTCCTTCTCCAACATCACTAGCTTTTAGATCTGACTCATTTCCTCGAGGCAAATTTAAATGATTTAATATCCTGTAGGCACCAGTGGAATTAGAGAGTATTTGCACATAAAACCAAATGATAACCTAAAACATAAGGAAAAGAACTAGCTGATTTAACGGTGTAAAATGTAATCTGTCTCCAGTTAGAGGTTCTAACATCAGATTCTGCATTCTTCTGTAATACAGGGGTTGTTCATAAAAGCTGTTTAATAGTTTCACAAACTATTCTAATTGGTTATACTGGCGTAGAATCTGTATTTAATTGCTGATCCCACTTCCTACAGGAACTGTCTTGGCTAGTTATATACAAATATGAAATATCCATCGTAGTTAGGTGGAAGATAATTCTGTGTGTATAAATGACATTTATCTCTTCACTGTGGCTAATTTCTTGCAGTTTTGCTACTTTACTGTACCGATTCTTATATTCCTTCAAGAAGGGGTCTTCCAAAGAGATTGCTTTAGCTTCTCATGCACTCGGTTAGTTTAGCACTTCTATGTAAGATTTTAATCTTTTGTATCTTTTCGTTTTATCCATTGCATTCTGCTTATAATGACTTCTATTGTCACATGTACAGGATTGCTGGCTGTCACAATAGGTTGCGGGGATGATGCTCATGAACTTTACAAAGAGTCACTTCCCTTGATCTCAAAAGCTCTCAAATCCGGGACTGAATCTTTGTTGTTATCTGTATGTATGTTACTTGGTAATTGATTTCTAAATGCTGTAGCTTTTTAGTCAATCATTTTGGTTCTCAAGCTTATGTATTATAAAAATTCAATTCTAGTTTCTTACTATCTCCTTTCTTTCAATGTTCTTTTGGGGTAGGGATGGACTGTAACTGTTTTTGTATGTTGTATGTAGATCATTGACTGTCTGGCTATTGTGACATTTGTTGGCGGAAGTAATTTTGAGGAGACAGAAATATCCATGCAGATATTATGGCAATTCATTCACCTAGAATCCGATGATAATGTATGTACATAATATGTTGTGCTTTCCATGATTTATGCTTTGAATCTGTATATCCTGGCAATGACACATCAATGGCAGATATATGATAAAGAATCCCCATCTATCAAACTAAGGCCCAATAGATAAGGGGTGAAATCTAAACATGAGTTTATGAACTTAGTGATATATTAGGTTTGTGGAATCCGACAACTAAAATGTAAGTTTAGTCAATTATGTCTACCTTCTAGTGTTTTTTTAAACATAGTGAAATTAAATTTTCTGCAGTTGCCAATTGCTTGTAGCCTTTTTTTCCTCTTCCGTTTCTATTTTTCTCTCTCTTTATATTTGTTGTTTTAACTGACTGAAACTCCAAAAGTTAGTCCAAGACAACCGAAGGGGAAAAAAGGAAGCAAAACCTGACTGATACAACATATCCAATTATGTTGCTCGTTTATATCTTTGTTTTGTTACCTTTATGTTTATTCATTAAATGATGTAATCTTGGCTATTTAATTCTTAATTGCCACTATGAAACTCAACATTGCCTAGAACTTGCAAACATCATTATTCTATTCATTGCTTTAGATCTTCAATAAATCTAGCAACAAACAAAACGGAATGGCAGAGAAGGGTTCATGTAGCTTCCCCGAATATATTGGCAAAAAGACTTTGTTTGTTTGTTGTTGATTACATTCTAATCTGTTCTTGATTAAATGAATCAAAATTGGAGCTAAATTACTGGAAATGTACAGATTGCATAACCGAAACAGTGGCATTTCTACTTTTATATATGCACACTGCGTGGGTGTTCGTATTTCGGGTGCTGAATGATGAATTATATTGAATTACTATATACGCTGAATGCAATTACAGATAAATGGCCAGCTTTTGGGAGGCTGCCTCTCTCCCCATTTTCATCGCCTAATTTCTGCCTAAAAGAATGTAGAACTCCCTCCCCCTATTTTTTAGTTAGAAGCCTGAACATTTATTCTAATAATTCCCCATAATATCCCTCCCCTACTTTTAAGAAATATCCTGTTCCTGTTGGGGCCTATCACGTTCAAACCATTTTTTTAGTTTTGTTTCTTATCTTACTGATATTAAGCCAAAATTATGTGGTCCTCCTTTTCCCAGGTTGTATCAAAGAAACATTCATCAGCTGTTCTTTCTGCTGCTATATCTGCTTGGTCACTTCTTCTCACAACCGTAGATGGCTGGAACATTAATTACAACTACTGGAAAGGGTAAGTAGAACCTCATGAATAGTTATCCAGCATCAGCTGTATTATTGGCTCTAGGTTTAGAGATTCAGTGGATGTTTATTGTGAAAATTGTGTAATACCTTTTCCATGCTGCTCATGCATTAAGAAATCCAGTTTATTGCTAATTATTATCTGCTCAGTTTGGGATTAAAACTCACTCTAGAATGAACAGTTTTTCGCGTTACCTTTTTCCAGAGGAATTTCTATCTTTCTAGATCTTCTACAAGTGGACGAGCCATCTGTTCGTATTGCAGCTGGTGAAGCACTAGCTTTAATATGTGAAGTTGGATTTCTTGAGAAATTTGTCTTTGATACCGACAGTGCTGATATTAGAACAGATGAAAAGGAAAATGACTTGTTAAAACAATATTCGTCCATGAAAGAGTTACGAGAAAAAGTATCCAGTCATGTCAGGAGTCATTTTCAACAAACTGCCAATAAGAGTTCAGCCAGTAATTCTCTCAGTGAACGACACAAATTTTGCTGGAATCTTTTGAATGTCCTAGAGGTATTTCTTTATCTTGTTTTAAAGTTATCGACGAACAATTCTCCTCCATAAACTGATTATATATCATATAATTTTTAGGATGGCTGTTTTTGTAAGACTGCATTGAAGATTGGTAAACAGAGTTTAGAGATAAACTCATGGTCCCAGTTGCTGCAGGTATTTGTCCCTCTCGTGATGTTGTTAATGTTCCCTGTTTGATATTTTTATATTCTAACTTTATTGTGTATTTTTACAGGTTAACTTTCTGAAACATTTTTTAAGACGTGGATTTGTGAAACACGTGCTGGTTGGTTTTTTCCTCCTTACTAGTCCTTTTGTCTTGGAAATAATCTGTTGTTTTCGAATTAGAATAATGCTGTTTACTTAACCATAGGAAAATGAGTTTCTTCATGATGTTTTCAACTTCACACCGAGAAAACAAACTTCAGGGAATGAACTTTATGTTTCTGAAAGAGAAGAGGTCTATTTCATTTCTTCTTTTCCTTCTCTTTTTGCTTTAGAAGTGGTTCTCCAGATATTACTTGAACCCAGCATTTTCTACACATTTTTTATGTCTAAATTTTGTTTGATTTAGGTCACTATTAAGATTTTTGTGCCTGAACTCAGAGCAAGAGATGAAGATTTTCCTCAGGTAAATTTTCTAAGCTTATTTGAAGGTCTATATCGTGTTCTTTACTCTTCAAACCCGTATCCAAATTTTAAAAATGGTGCAATTATTTTTTATAATTTATGGTATTTGTTGTATAAAGCAATGATCATTTGTCTTTGACTCACTGCCTTTTCCCTTCTCTTGGAGAAAATGGAGTAACATTTCAGTTGTGGTCTTTGAGATGGTACTTTGTTTGACACTTTTTTGTTGCAATGCAGAAAATTCGCAGGGCACCCAGCTCTGCTTTCCGCAAGGCAAAGACTCAATTATTAAACAAGCAGCGTGTCGCAAAAGGTACCTACCTTATCATGATGTTCTCTTCAAAAAATACTGTCTGTTTATAGCAATAATCAAATTTCCTCCTCCAGTTGTAAATTTTTGAGCTCGTCTTTGCATGATCAGGTAAAGATCTTTGGCCATCCCATGATTAATATTGGGAATGTAGCAGCAGCAGCAGCATTGACTGTAGAAGTAAGTGCTTCTATAAGCATGTAATAAATTTGTCGGAAGGTTTTTACTCTCCTTGTTCAATCAAATACTACACACTATTTATTTATTTCCTTATTTAGTGTATTTAATTTAGTTTCGTTTTCTTTATATAGGACATGTTATGTCAACTCTTCATAAGGAAACATTATGGCAGGCATTGATAGAGTAGATAGTAGGTAGTTTTAATTTTCCTATTTCGATTATTTGTAACCCGAAAAATGGGGTCGTTTACTTAGTAATTATTTGAATAATACATTAGAGTTATACAAATGCTCCATTCTTCTCCGTCTCACTTATATTTAGCCCCCGTTTGGTGTACATTATTTTCAAAAGAATGCATTTTTTTAGTTGATATGATGGAGAATATGTGGTTGAAAAAGAAGGAAAAATTATTGATGAAATGGAAAATATTATTTTATTGAAGAATGTGTGGTTGAAAATGAGTAGAAGAATGAGAATGAAAAAAAAAAAGGTGGCCCAAACAAGGGCTTAATCTAAAAATTCCAACAAATTTTTGCTATTTTCGACTCTTTTTTTTTTTTGTTTATTTGATCTCTTCGACTATTATTACCATACTACCTTGTAATATTCGTCCTCTTGCCGATAAATCAATTGGAAGTAGTCAGTTTTTATTTTATTTTTTTGGCTCCTGGAAGTATTAATGTCACATTGAAATGTATATAATTACTTTTGAATAATTGCTGCATAAAAAATTACATGATGAATGTTGGGCAGAAAATACAGTCAATTCTCATTGCTATTTTGGTGAAGAGGAGAAAGTTGGTAGCAAGTAGATAAGCATAAAGATAGCAAAAAAGAAAAACTTGCCCCGATGGGGCCCCGCCCCTGATGGGGTGAAAAATACCTGTCCGACAGGTTGGCGGGGCGGGAATTGCCGCCCCGCCTCTGGTCACGGGACCCGCCCCGTGAAGAAAAAAAATTTAATTACAAATTACAAAAAAAAAGTAAATAAATAAAAAATTAGTTAACCGAAAAAAATAATGAAAAAAAAACGGGTTGGGAAATGGGGCAGGCCAGCACCCTCGCCCTCGCTCCATTGCCATTTCTAGAGAGTGCCTCGTCCCATTGCCATCTCTAGATAAGCAAATCATAAATAATTAAACTTAAAAAAGGATTTCCTGGATTAGGAGTTTAGTCAAACATGGACAATGACCTTTCTAGATAAACTGCTCCAGACAGAATGTCATTTGCATTTTATTTTTTATTTTTACATCAAGGTTAACTTAACATAAAGGTTAACTTAACATAAAGGTTTATATAATGTTACATGGCATTCTATCACTTATCATATTAAAACACAGTTAGTTTTGTCATCCAATCATTTCCCTTCAAATCATCTTCTCGCACTACTTCTGGACGTCGCCTTTTATACAACTAGCATAATTCATTTTAGAATTCATAGAACTAGAGGAGATAGTCCACTTTCAATCCGCGTAAATGTTATTAGTTTGACCCACGTTACACCTAAAGATAGAACTGCACCTCTAAACCCGACGATAGTACCTAGAATCTTCTAACTGTGTTGGTCGAACCGACATGCATTCCTTCAGAAGCCACTTGCCGGTGATGGCCAGCTAATAGTTTCTTGAGTGAACCAAGCCGCAACTGAGACTAATGAGCAAGAGGCAGAGGACAAGAGCATCTCCAATTGTGATGTAAAATAGATCTACATTGCGATTTAGATCTTCAAAGTTACTGAAACATCTTCAATGGAGAGATGCAAAAGATATGAAAATTACATTTTCCAGTAGAGAAGAGATAAAACGTGGATTTAGATCTTTTCATTGGAGTAAAATTTGAATTTAAATACGCTGCGATGTAAAAGAGGATGCAAAAGTAATTTTGAAGATATTAATTTATACTCAATTTTACACTACAATTGAAGATGCTCTAACGACTTATTTACCGTGTCTCTGTTTACATCTGATTCGTTTTTGAAAGCTGGAATTTCCCCTTAGCAAAGAACGTCTGAAACTCACTGTCCTGAATTATAATTTCTTTTCAATTTCTTATTTCCTTAATCAAAATCAAATAAAAAGAAATTAATTGCAAATTTCACTTAAAAACTTCAGAAATTGAAATCGCGCCTCAGCTTTATAACTTTGATCTTGACTTGTGCTGCGAGTGAAATTGGTTAAATCGTGCACACGATTAGGTGGAGTTACGTATAGGAAAATTTACAAAACACGCCCTATAAAATGTGTGCATATAAAATTTACTAAACAGTATTTTTTTAGATGTGCACTTAACATACTAATATTTTACAGTTTGGTAATAAAAAACAACTTTCCTTAAAAAAATTATAATTCTTTTTATTAGAGTTAAATAGATCAAAATATCCGTAACAAAAAATAACAATCACACGCTTTATATTAAATTATGTAAAACTTTATGCACCAATATTTTAAACTATTTTTAT
>CAIGRR010297713.1:0-27208 GCA_903798365.1 Fraxinus sp. 1973-6204 | reverse complement strand
TAAAAATGAGCAATTAATTAATCAAAGAGCTGCTTACAAGGTTTCTTCTTTAATTATAGAGTTTATCCTATCATGTTTTGATCACATAACAAGACAACTATAAAATATATAATCCGAATAATTTAGAATAAAATTTGATACTAACCTTGATCTTGAATCTATTTAACAATCTCGAACTATACCTTCTTCTTTTCCAAATCATTCTAAGCCTCCAAAAGTTTCTTGAATTTTTTCACCAAAAATTGTGTATTTCAATGTGGATTTTTCCTTTTTTGTAGAGGGCCTTGTAGCAGTAGACAACCTAATATGAATGTAGAGGGCCTCATAGCGGTAGACGACCTAACATGAATGTAGAGGGTCTCATAGCGGTAGACGACCCAACATGAATGTAGAGGGTCTCGTAGTGGTAGGCAGCCTAGCATAGATGCTCTACGTAGAATGTAGATTGAGTAGCCTCCTCCTTATTGGACATAGTAGACAATTGTTGTTGTCTCTAATATCATTAGCCCTTCTACCTCTTCTCGATGTTATCGATAAGGGGTAGCATCTTCATTCTTCTACGCTAAGGTATTATTATTTGTTAGGTAAATCATTGTCAAATGACCTCCGGGCGATGATGTAAGTATTGTCTTTATTCAGTCGGCTTCGACCAAATAACTGAATACGTTTCGACACCACAATTGACCAAACTTATCACGTAATCCACTTGGACCACTTGAAGCAGCCTAATTATATTAGTGCTGCTTATGGCCTAACCCAAAGATTTGGATGGCTTTAAGGTTGTTAGTCCACTTATACATTTCATATTGGGCCCTATCTTTTGACCTAAGCTCCATACCTAAACTATACCTATTTAACCTCTTGCCCATTACTGTTGGTTATAGTGGAAGTGATTGATCGACCGTTGCTTTTTTGAGAAAACATATTCGGTCCTCTTCTAGCTTTGTGCTCTCGGCTTTGTGTCCTCCTTTAGCAATCTGTTCTTCTTCCTTTTCCTTTGTGGTTAACAAATTTTAGGCCTCAATCTCTTTCCACTTTCAAGCTCTTTGTGGGCTATAACCAATTGGAGCAACCAATTGATTTGGGAAGGTGACGGTTTGTGATTGGTTTTGTTGATTATGGTGTAAAACAATACTGAGCCCGATTTCTTGGTGCAATTAGATCATCTTTTTTTCCAACATATGGTATCATAGACAGAGTTGGAGTCAATCCCGGTAAAATCGACGGAAAAAGAGAGAAGGTGCTTGCGATCTTCAAAGAAACCAACCATATTTCCTTCAATTTTGGCCAAACTAGTGACCAGAAGGAAAAACTGAGACCAGACCCATACTCTGCAGACTAAGGCGTACCTAATGGCGGCGACGGCGCATGGAGGCTATTTTCGGCAACATTTTTCAGGAAGTTTGCTCATTTTAAATTCCTTAATGTACTGATATTATTATTTTAGTGTTTCAGGTTTTGCAGAAAATCTTGGACGATTTTGCCCTTGGTGGGTTCGACGGGTTCGAGGTCGAAACTGCAAAAATATTTATTGAATTACTTTAAACCATAATTGGGGCCCTAAAGCAGTAAATTCGTATATTCGTAATTTACGGACTCAAACATGTCCGCTCTGGTAAATTGGCTAATCATTTTAAATTTATGCACCAGCGCGTCATCGTGTAGGGTGACAAATGGATTGTGGTAACTATTGCTTGTGCTAGAAATTAGGAATTACTTGCTCTTCGTTACTACGTGATTGAAATTTGTTCTTTTGATAAATTACAACATATTATCTTTTTGTGATATATCGTGAGTGAAACTATTTTGTTGATATATCTTTCGTTGAATTGATAAGTTGCTAGAATACATAGACCTTACCCATTTGAAAATTCAATTGATCTAAGATCGTGAATCTTACGAAACCTTGTGAATCTAAAACGGTGTATATTTGCGAACTCATGTCTGTTTTGTGTGACTTAATTGTGACTTTGTATTTCTTGTTTTGAAAATGAAAATGCACAATTTTGATTTTGGAACAATTATCTTGACTTAAATGTCCGCTATATTACTTGTACGCTGTCTTACAGTTGTGATAGAAAAAAGTAGGCATAATTTTCAGTAATTTTTCTTAAACCGTAAAAATCAATTTTTATGACAAAACTAAGTAATTAGCGCAATATCCACATCCTTAAATTCCTATTTTAATCGCTTTTACTCTACTAGATGATGTCCATTAATTAGATTATTGTTAGAGGTACAGCTTTCTCATTAGTCCAAATGTCCAATTGAACCGCTCATTCACCCATTAATGAAGTCCATGAGCTAACTTCAAGGTTCAAGCTAGCCCATCACTACTTGATTATGATTTTACATTTAAAATAAAATAAAAAATGAAGGTAAAAGAATTTGTTTTGTGCATGCACGATATAAGCAATGTCAAACACAAATCTCTTCACTTCCAATTGATGAAAATTGTGTAGGTTAATTTTTTGAAGAAAAAATAAATTGCATCTCGCATAAGATGGCACAAATTTTAAATAATTTTATTTTTCTTTAAATATTTAAGTTTTTAGATGAAACGTGGAAATGACAATAATTTTAAATATTATTTCATGAACATACCCGAAAGAAAAAATAAATCCCATTGAGTAATTGCTATTGTAGTTGTTGCATAGAATCAAGAAAGTTTAAGGAGGAAGACATCTTGTAGATCAATGAAAACAACCCCTTAACCACAACCTGAAATTTTCTAACATACAAACATAAGAAGAAGAAGAAAAAATTCTTGTAGGAAGAGGCTGCAGATTGTCTTTCCTTTTCAAACATAGAGCATGTTTGGCTTAGCATAAATTTTTATTTATAAATAAATAAGTAGTTTTGAAACGATTAAATTTTGTACGAGTTAAGTATAAAATAAATAAATTTTGACAGTAAGCTAAGATTACCATCAAAATATGCAACTGAGATAACACGTCCAACCATGTTCGAAAACAAACACTTACTTTTTACTTTTAAAGTTTTTTTTTTTTAAAGGTTAGCCAAACATGCTCTAACCTCATACCCCGTCATATCTCATTCAAAGGTAAGCAAGTAGTACCATCTTTTTTCCTTTCTTGCTTTTCCTTTTTCTTCAAGTGAGAAGTTCAGGTTGGTAGAGGCTGATTACGTTGGAGTATTTCACAAAGCTAACATTTTCCTTGCTTCATACGTACTCCTACCGGATTCTTGTACTACTTAATACTATCTTTGTCAGCTAAATACTTTGTGTTGTCTCGATTTTCTCCTTGAACCTGATTTGACTTGAGTTTATTTAGTTATGATATAGCAATCATCAGATATTATTTTTAAAAAAAAACTTTTAGATTGTGATTTGAAAAAAATTTATGATATTCCCAATCCCATGTTTCAAGATGTTATTTGATTTGTTTTAATGTCTTCAGTTAACAGTTTCATGAGATGTAATTCATAGTTTTTGTCCAAAATAAGAAGCAAAAATCATGCCTTTTGGTTTAGTTTCTGCATGGAACAAGCGCCGAAGAAGTAAATCAGAAGATCAAAGCAATCCTTGTAAGTTTCTTCTTCCGATTCTTTTACCATGTAGAGTTTAATCAGAAGATTAGATCGCCTTAACATTCCTACTATATGAATAATTTTACGAGGCTTGTACTTGAGGGTGAATCATAACTCTGATTGTTCTTTGCTTGTTTTCAAATTTTATTATTTTTCACGGGGCTTGAATTGTGGTTCTTACCGCTGGAAAACATCCTGTTCTTTAGGGGTATATAAACCTGCAGAATGTTGGCAAATTGAATATAGGAATCCACCAGCGAAAAGGCACCATGCATCATCAGTTTTTACACTCAAAGAAATGGAGGAGGCAACATGTTCTTTCAGTGATGCGAATCTGCTCGGAAAAGGAGGATTTGGTCGAGTTTACAAAGGCACCCTGCGATCTGGAGAGGTGCATTTTAACATTTATTAATTCTTAATCCTTACCGGTTCGGTATTAAATTAAACCATATCATCTAAAAGTTTAAACCATTAAAAATTACTAATCCACTGCATTAATCGAAATTCACAATTATCTTTTTTCCGTTAAAAGGTAGTAGCCATCAAGAAAATGGAGCTACCCGCATTCAAAGAAGCAGAAGGGGAGCGCGAATTTCGCGTGGAAGTTGATATTTTGAGCAGATTGGATCATCCCAATCTAGTAAACTTAATTGGATATTGTGCAGATGGGAAACACAGATTTCTGGTTTATGAATATATGCACAAAGGGAACCTACAAGATCACTTAAATGGTTGGTTCATTAACAACTAATACGCATTTAATAAGATAGATTGGACAGTACTCGACAGTATTAAGAAAGAAATATAAGTTTAAAATCTTGTTTATATACTGTCTAGTCATGTCTAATACTGATACATATTTGTCTCCTAATTGTCTTTCGATCGAGTTTTAGGAATTGGAGAAGTGAAGATGGATTGGCCTTTGAGGCTAAAAGTGGCTCTTGGAGCAGCAACGGGACTTGCATATCTCCATTCAAGTTCTGCTGTTGGAATTCCTATTGTTCATAGGGATTTCAAATCGACCAATATTCTACTCGACTCTAACTATGAGGCAAAGGTCAACGATTTAACATTTACAAATTTTATGCTTGATGCTTTTAGCATGATCTATAGGTAGGAGAGAACTTGTTTAATAAGATAAATGCAAGTCCCCCGAAAATTGATCTCTGAGAAGGTAGAGTTGTTGCAATGTTCTGATTACTGATTACTTGAGCAGATATCGGATTTTGGGCTCGCAAAGTTGATGCCGGAAGGCCAGGAGAATTGTGTGACAGCTCAAGTGCTTGGTACTTTTGGCTATTTCGACCCGGAATATACTTTGGTAAGGATCTTTCGTGGGTAATTCTTCGGAGAGGAAGGATTAACTCTATGGCTTGTCTGGTAAATTTGACTAGACAGCACTAAAATACTAAAGAAGAAAAAAGTTAAAATCTTGTTTATTACAGTCTCCATGTCCATTGACTTCTAGTACTATTACCGAACATGCTTTAAATGGAATGTGCTCTAATTCTAATTCATCAAATGACAGACAGGAAAACTCACATTACAAAGTGATGTCTATGCATTTGGAGTTGTTCTGCTTGAGCTTTTGACTGGAAGGAGAGCAGTGGACCTGAACCAAGGACCAAATGATCAGAACCTAGTTCTACAGGTACCATAAGAATATTCGTATCGTAGAAAATCCTTAACTTATATCCAAATCCAATGATATCGGTGTGTTTTGTAAACAGCAATGGCCACTGTCGTTTCAACGTTGTTTTTCAGCGGACATAGTAGTTACAATATTAATTCCATCTCTTGATCCGGCTTCCATTTGAAAATTAACGATTTTATGACAGTGCAAAATAATTGTAAGCTTTTCAAACAATCCAGCGTGACGGATTTGAAACAACGTTAAAAGCATAATGCTCTAGGGAAACAACTATGAAAATATAATTATCATTCGAATTTTTTAAAAATTACATTGACTATTGAGAAACTGCTTTAAAATTAAATTTTTTGACTAGCGGCTTTTGGGGCCGAGCCCACGAGCCGACTCGTCCAAAATCGATTTTTTTATATATAAAAAGATGTATCTTATATATATATATATATATATATATATATATATATATATAAAGCGAGCCGAGCCGAGCCGAGCTATCGAGTACCCATTTTGGAAGAGCTCGAGCCACGAGCCGAGCTTAACGAGCCACGAGCTCGTGGCTCGTAGGGGCCGAGAAGCCACCCCTAAATTGACCCTTCGAAAAAAATTTAACATTCAGTGACTGGTGGGAAAAATTGAAATTAGCTTTTTACCAGTTGCTTTGCACAATCCAATAGATAAAATTCATTTTATTTTTTTTTCTCTTCGATCAAGTACTTGCTAGTCCAACATATTTGTTAAGGTGGATTTGTCATCATTTGACAATATCAAATAAAAAAAGAAGTTTTAGTAATGCAAATATACTCTAATGCTATATACCAGACGTGTCATATTTGTATTATAGGTATTCAATTGATGCACTTGAAAGTTGCAGGTCAGACACATATTGAATGACAAGAAGAAATTGAGGAAAGTTATTGATCCTGAAATGAGTCGAGGTTCGTACACATTGGAATCAGTAATAATGTTTGCAAACCTAGCATCTCGTTGCGTCCGAACAGACAGTCGAGAGAGACCCTCGATGATGGATTGCGTGAGAGAACTCCAACTTATTCTCTACACAAATTCTAAAGGACTAGGGATGGCAATGCATACACTCAGAATGATCTGATCTGCAAACTTATTGCATTACCTTAAACCTCCAAAATGTAAAAATTGTTCAAGCTCGAGAAAAGACTAGGTTCATTCATGGAATTCCGAGATCGATAGAAAGTTTTATTCCATCTGAATTACTCATTTTCATACACAGGTTCAAACTGATGTAATTTCCTTGGTAATTTAAGGTTACCCCCACAAATTTTAAGAGAGAAACAATGAAATATTTTGGCAGAAATATATTTGTACTGCAATTTGATTGTGTATTTTAATGTTTTGGCAATAAAAGAATAAANACAGGTTCAAACTGATTTAATTTCCTTGGTAATTTAAGGTTACCCCCACAAATTTTAAGAGAGAAACAATGAAATATTTTGGCAGAAATATATTTGTACTGCAATTTGATTGTGTATTTTAATGTTTTGGCAATAAAAGAATAAAGCCTGCAAGTTGTGTGCACGGTGGGCTTGTAAAATAGATATTACTCAATACCAGTCTCAGCTCGATTGAGTCTCATTTTATTTATTTATTTATTTGTGTGTGTTCAGCTTGCAGCAAACTTGTTCTTTCTCTCGATCAGGTAATGTGTTCGTTTCGTAAATGAAGGTCATTAGTTCAAAATGAATTGATTCTCTCCAAGTAGGATTCGAGCATATGACCAATAAGTTAAAATTAGCCCTTGCAGCATACAAGTGATACAAGTCATACTACCAGTACAGATCTATGATCTTAGCTTCTTGCCATCCACAGAACATGTCAAACAGCTGCAGTACAAATCATGGACACAACATTCCTTGTAAATATGGTGTCATACCTTGTATATTCATTTTCCATTATTAAGTCTCCATTAGATGATGTATATATATGTGTGTAATTCTCATTGTAATGAGCATGAATTCAATTAATTCTAACATACAGTAAATCAATTTCTCCATTTTCTCTCTGTCACAAAGTTTCACAAGTTTTTCTATTTTTTACATGGTATCAGAGGGTGGTTGATTCATTGATTATGGGTTTTCCTTCTTTTCAATGGCAGAGCATACAAAGAACACTGAAAAGACTACTTCCCCAAAACCTTCTTCCCCTTTTCTTGACTTTTCCAATCCAAACAATCTATTTCGCATCGTTCATGGAGACAACACCACCATTATTCTTTTCAGTGATCTCCTCACTGCTGACAATTACGTGACATGATTACGAGCCATGAGACGAGCCCTAAGAGCACGAAATAAACTTGGGTTCATCAATGGCAGTATTGCCAAACCTACAGATTCTGAAGAACTACTGGATGCTTGGGAAAGGTGCAATGATATGATCGTATCTTGGATCCAAAACTCGATCAGCACAGAGGTAAAATTGAGTGTTACTTTTGTTGATGATGCACATGATGTATGGAATGAACTCAAAGATCGCTTTACACAACAAAATGGACCTCGAATCTTCCAATTAAAAAGGAACTTGGCTGGGCTTAAGCAAGAAAATGATCTAGTGAGTATATATTATGGTAAGCTTAAAACTCTTTGGGATGAACTTTCCATTTATGATCCTGTACATCCTTGCACTTGTGGTCAATTGAGTGTTTTAGATCCCAGAGATCAGAGGGACAAGGTTATCCAGTTTCTTATGGGACTAAATGATAAATATACGAATTCTAGAGACCAGATTATGCTCTTAGATCCGATTCCTTCAATCACTAAAGTATTTTCTCTTATTCAACAGCAAGAGCAGCAAAACCAGATCATTAGTTCCTCTCCAAATCCTGAGTTGATGGCCTTGGTTAGTAAAACCTCTTATCCTACTTATAAATCTAATGCTAAAACTAGTGCAAATGAAAGGAAAGAAAGACCATATTATACGCATTGTTGGAGACAAGTCCATACTCTTGATAACTATTTTAAGATTGGCAATGTACAAGCTCCCATTTGCATCATTGCTGTCAAACTGGCCACACGATGGATATGTGCTACAAGTTACATGGTTATCCTCCGGGATATAAGCTGAGCTCATTAGTTTGCTGCAACACAAGGATTTTTCTACTGCTTTCCCATCTGTCAATCATGTACAGGTTGTTCATCAACTTGTTTCCAATGAACCTAAAGCTCCCAAGTTTTTTAGTATATCTCACTGCTTTACCTCCTTTGATCAAAATTATGTGCAATCTTCTAAAATTCCTTGGACAATAGATACGGGTACTACAGATCACATGATCTGCAGTACTTCTTATTTTACCTCTATCATTTCTGAAGTTTCTTATTGTGTTAGCTTACCAAATAGTGCTTCCATTCATGTTACACACATTGGCAATGTTCAAATCACTAAAACAATTCTTCTCAAGAATGTTTTAAGCGCGCCATCCTTTTCTTTCAATCTTATTTCAGTTAAGAGACTCACTGAATCACTAACTTGCTGCTTGCTTTTCTTGTCTAATCTCGTTTTATACAGGACCTCTCCACATGGACCATGATTGGGATGGGTGAAGTTAAGGGCAGTCTCTATGACCTTTTACCTAAACTTGTTCCTCCAAATGCCCTTGCAGCGGTTTTTTCAGCTCATTCTCAATCTTTTTCAACTTCTGTAATGAATAATACTAGTGTTTCTAACCTTTGGCTCTGTCGCCTTGGTCACATTTCAAATTCTAGGCGTACTTTGATTGATGACCCTGCTGTAAAAGGCATTTTCAATTCTAATAAAATTATTCCTTACTCTATTTGTCCAATTACAAAGCAAGAGAAACTTCATTTTCCCATTAGTCAACATAAATCCCTTGCTATTTTTGACATGATCCATTGTAATATATGGGGCCCTTGTTCAGTACCTGCCTATGATGGGAGCAGATTTTTCTTAACCATAGTGGATGATTTCTCACGAACCACTTGGGTGTATCTCCTACAAGCAAAATCTAAAACCAGAAAATGTCTTGAATCTTGGAGTTGAATTCCAAATGACTGAGTTTTTCAACAAAAAAAAATCATTCACCAAAGGTCTTGTGTGGAGACTCCCCAACAAAACGGCATAGCGGAAAGAAAACACCAGCATGTTTTAAATGTAGCTAGAGCCTTAGGATTTCAATTTGGTTTACCTTAGCATTTCGGGAATGATTGTATACTTACAGATGTTTACCTAATAAACTAAACCCTACTCCCTTACTTAGCAACAAATCACCCTATGAAACTATTTTCTCTATCAAACCTATGCACACTCACCTTAGAATTTTTGGATGTTTGTGTTTTGCTACTACCATTTCACATGGCAGAAAGAAATTTGACCCCAGAGGTAGACGGTGTGTCTTTTTAGGCTACCCATTTGGCATTACAGGGTACAAGCCATTAGATCTCGCCACTCATATTATTTCTGTTTCAAGGAATGTCATCTTTCATGAACGATCCTTTCCTTTTCTCAATTCTTCTCATACTGATCTTGATTTACAGCATAAAAATTTATCTCCAATTTTTACTTCTCCATCATCTAATCCTATTGAATACCCCTTTCCTAATTTTCTCTCACATTCATCTACACTCACATCTTCTAACAACAACTCACAACCTTTAACCCATACACATTTACCTTCTCCTTCTCCTGCCCATACTACTTCATCTTCTCCTATCAGTAGCTCTCCTCATTCCTCTACATCTGACAGTACTCTTATTGTACCTACAACACCTTCACCGACTTCTATTGAGCTATCATCCGTAGGTCTACCAGAACACGTACAACACCTCATTACTTAGCATATTTTCACTGTGAATAGTCTCCTTTAACTCCATCTACTCAATACACGGTTAAGGTATCTACTTCTCCTTCTACTTGTTCTTTTCCTTTGAAAAACTATATGTCTTATGATCATTTTTCTCCTTCTTTTCAAGCAATTTCTTCTTCTCTCTACTGCTATGGAACCTACCTCTTATAACCAAGTAGTGAAAGCCCCGGACTGGTGCACAGCCATGGATGCGGAATTGCATGCCTTAGAGCAAAATAATACTTGGGCTCTTACTGACTTGCCTCCTAAGAGAAGGCCAATTAACTGCAAGTATGTATATTAGGTGAAAAGAAACTCAGATGGCAATGTGGAGAGACTTAAAGCACGTTTGGTTGCAAATGGCTATACACAACAAGAGAGAATAGACTATATCGTGACTTTTCACCAATTGGAAAAATGGTAACAGTGAGATGCTTATTGTCTATTGCTGCCATTCGAGGTTGGTATTTACAACAGTTTGATGTAAACAATGCCTTTCTCCATGGTGACTTGAAGGAGGAAATTTACATGAACAAACCACGTGGCTACACCAAGGGAGGTTCTAATAAGGTAAGGTCTGCAAATTACTGAAGAGTCTCTATGGATTAAAACAAGCCTCGAGAAAATGGTATGCCAAACTTACCTCCTGTTTGTTGAATTTTGGGTTCTCATAGTCTAAGGTTGACTATAATCTTTTTGTCAAGTCTAGTGATAATTCTTTTACAGTCCTTTTGGTGTATGTTGATGATATTCTCATAGCCAGTGATTCTCTTAATTCAATTTCAGTTTTGAAGGTATTCTTGAACGATTAATTTAAAATTAAGGATCTTGGTTCTATCCGGTATTTCCTTGGCATTGAGATTGCTTGTTCTCCTCGGGCATTCACATTTGTCAGCGTAAGTATGCTTTGGACATACTTGCTGATTCGGGTACATTGGGTTCGAGCCAGTTATGGTTCCAATGGATCAGAATTTGAAGTTAAGCAAGAATACTGGAGCTCTGCTGCAGGATCCTTCCATTTACTGCAGGTTAATATGGAGATTATTATATCTAACTATTTCACGGCCTGACATAAGCTATGTTGTTCGCACTTTAAGTCAATTCATGGCTGTACCTACCTCAACTCATTTGGCTGCTGCCCACAAGGTGCTGAGGTATATTAAGCAAGCTCCTGGTCAAGGCATTCTCTTTCCAACTGCATCTTCACTGCAATTGATTGTATATTGTGACTCAGATTGGGCCTCCTGCCCTGATACACGTCGCTCTATCATTGGATATTGTGTCTTATTGGGTAGCTCTCTCATTTCTTAGTAGCCTAAGAAACAATCTGTGGTCTCACGCTCCTCTGCTGAAGTAGAGTACAGATCAATGGCAGGTACTTGTTCTGAACTTACTTGGCTCCATTACCTTCTTGCCGCTCTCCAAGTTTCACATCCTCAAGCTGCCAAACTCTTTTGTGACAACCAAGCAGCCCTTCACATTGCTGTCAATCCGGTCTTCCATGAGAGGACCAAACGCATTGAGCTCGATTGTCACTTGATTCGTGACAAAATTATTGATGGTTCTATTATTACTTTTCCTATCTCCACTCATCTACAGCTTGCAGATCTTCTTACCAGTGCCCTACCTTCCTCTACTCTCCAGTCCCATTTACTCAAGATGGGAATAGTAAACTTCTATTTTCCATCTTGTAGGGGGAAGGGGTAGGGTATTACAGCATACAAATGATACAAGTCATACTACCAGTACAGATCTATGATATTAGCTTCTTGCCATCCACAGAACATGTCTAACAGCTACAGCACAAATCATGGACACAACATTCCTTGTAAATATGATGTCATACCATGTCATTTTCCAAGCATGAATTCAATTAATTCTAATATACAGTAAATCAATTTCTCCATTTTCTCTCTGTCACAAAGTTTCACAGAGTTTTCTATTTCTTACAGACGACTGAGACAAGAAAATGTATTCAAGTACATATACAACTTCAATTTTTTCTTCTAATACTTGTCATATAGAATTAAACATAAATCATTTCTTAACCCCAATGATGATGAGGACAAGAGAGTTTTTCAAGTTAGATGTACTTTAATTTGTTTAGCTTATTGCATTCAACAACAATTTATTTTCTAAGGTTAAAACAACTACTACTTCTTTTTCAATGTCTACCAACAAAATATTAATGAGTTATTTAAAGTAATAGTCGTTGATGTTTATATTTACTACATTAATGGTCACTTGGTAATAATATTAGCAGAAGATCCTATTTGGCGCTATAAAATGTCAATGTATACCTAATGACTTTTTTATTAGGCCACCGTTCAATGATCTCAAGCGGAATTTCTTCTTATTCAAAATCATCAAAAATCTCCCAAGACTTTTATGTGATTTTGCTACCAAGAAGTTGATGTTTTTGATTTGAAATTCTCCTTATATGAATTTATTTTGTAGTATGAAGACCCCTCTTTGTTTTACCTAGGTTTGCTCTTTATATAACTCTCAAGATGCCTTGAGAAGTACCCCAAATAACCTTGAAGTTGGAGAGAAAATAAAAAAAAAAAATTCATCTAGATTTGAAACCCAGGGAGGCCTCGACCAGTTGAGCACAACCTCGTCTGACCTTCAGGCAAATTAGCGCAAAATAACTCCTTCAGGCACATGGTGTTTTAGCTTTCTACGAGGCCTCAAACTTCTTTTCCCAAATTTAAACTTCAAGCTCCCATTTTTATGGTTTCTTGCAAGTAAGTCCCACAACTTTTGATTTTGTTTGTTTTAGTCCTTCAAATTTTGATCATGCACATATTGGTCCCAATACTTTCAATTTGATCAATTTGGTCCATCATCTTTTATTTACTTCAAATTTGGTCTCCAAGTTTCTAAAATATTCACTTTTGCTCACCAAACTCTACAAACGTAGAATTTGATCTCCATATTTTTGAAATCATCTAATTACATTTTGAAAGCTTTATCCTTTAAGCTCCAATTTAGATCCAGTCTCTTCCTTTTTCCTCAATTCACCTCTAAGTCAAGTTTTTACCTATAAATAATATTATGTACACTAATTAAAGTAGAAATACACTCAAATAATAAATATCAAGCATATTTAAGAACCTAAATATGCATGTAAAATACTCTTATCAACACCCTAAGTTAAACATTTGCTAATCTCGAATAAACAATCTACTTAACAACTCTAACACACGCAAAAGAAAACAAATACTTAATTCGCTAGGTAGCTCACTAAGAAGATTTCTTATTAAATTGAGCAATTTGTTAGATACAAATTTGTAATTAACAATTTCTAAATTTGTAATTGTCAATTTCTGTATTCAAAATATGAGCTATTGAGTTGTAATTTAAATCAAAATAATTTGGGTTGGTAGAGTCTTAAAAGAAATCAAAAACAATTCAAGAAGATCAAGAAACAAAAAAAATATGGCTGCTCATTGTAAGCTAAGATGGTGTTCGTGCGCTCAGAATAGTAGTATTGTCGCTCGCTGGGCGCGATGCGAGCGGCGGAGTCACTGGTCACAAGTTCAAGGATCAAGCAGTGTATTTATCAGAGCAAAATCTTGATTCAATTTTAACAGTATTTTTCAATCATATTTCACCCCAAACACTATCTATTATAAATATGCAACCATAGATCCGTTTCAAAATGTGTTGAATCATTATTCATTACAGAGATCATATTATTGAAGATTCAAAATAGATCCAAAGATCTCTAGATTCAACCGCTTGATCAATTATTCATAATTCATCCCAAACATTGTTTCATTATTGGTTGAGCCTTAATTTTAGTCAAGAGAACATAATTTGAAGATCAAATCTATATTCCAATATTTTCATGTCACAGCCACATATAAAAACACAAAACGATCTAAAGATCAAATATCAAAAACCTTACATTCACCTTAATCCATTAGAGTTTTAAAGTTTGAAGAAGAGACACTTGGAGTTCCAGTGCTCTAGAACAAGTTCATTTTTTGTGATCCATGCGGAGGAAAAAGTAGGGTGGAGTTGCTAGAAATTGCGGGTGGCACAACCCAACTTTTTTTTTTGGTGATTTACAAGTTAAGTGTCCAGAGTCAATTAAGGTTAGCAGTGCCTAACTAATTGTAAGTTAAGTTTTGTGAATTTTATTGGCAAGTTTGTCCGATGGTTTTTTCTGTTGAGAAGGGGTTTTCCCCCATGATCCTATTTGGTATTATTTACTTTATTGCATTTGATCTATACATTTATGTAATTGTTTAACCTAATGTTAATTGGAATAACTAACTTAATCATCTAAAAACAATAACTGAGTGACTTGTTGCTTATAATTAATTAATTTTGCATATCTAGGTCTAAAATAATTCTCAAACAAGTGGTATCAAAGTTTAATTGTGACATGTGATTCCATTTTGTCTAGATGAATCAATCACTTTTTGATTAAGGTTCTATGAATGGAATTTGAGAAAGAAAAGTTATACATAGAAGCTTTTTAAATTTAGAAGGTCCCAATAGCATTTGGTTTTACTTCATACTTTGAGGAATATATTCATTTATTTACATGTTATTTCTTATTGATTTAAGGTTTTGAGACTTTCTTACAAGAGTTTAGTGTTACTTTTCATACATATGTAGCTTATACAATTTACTTCATACAGATTTAAAATAAACAATATGGGAAAAGTTTACTATTTATGAATTATGCACATATAAGTAAGCAAGTAACTAGTCATTATATTATATACAATATTGTCAAAATCAGCCCTACCCAATCGGTTCGATCAGTAGAACCAGGAACCAGACCCAAAATCGGGCCAATCATGCCCAGTTAACCGATTATAACAAAAACCGAGTAAAACCCTATAGAACTGGCTGGTTTAACCATAATTGGTGAACTAGTGGCAATTTTACAAATTTTGCCAATTTTTATTTAAAAGTTATTAAATTATGAATGGATCAAAGATCCGTAGAGAAATATTGTATGTCATACTCCTTTTATAGATGCATTATCACAAATGGTTCAATAAACTTCCAATGCGGAATAGTGGTATAGCAGAAAAATGTTATAAATGCCATCAAAACAATTTTCCAAATGCATGTCCAATTGACTAATTTGATTTTGAATCCCAACTAACTAAATTTTAATATCCACCTCTATCTTTTCATTTATTTAATTTTCAAATTTAACTTAAATTGCACTCGATTATTAACATAATAATGATAGATATAGTTTTGTATAGATTTAAATTGTTTCAATTTAACAAAGCAAACTATTTTAACATATTAATTTTTAATTTTTAAAATATCGAGACTGGTTGTAGGATAATGAATCTAATTAATAAAGATAAATCAGTTTTGCTACATGTACCTAAGTTTGACAAGAAGTTTGAGATGACAATTTTTTATATATTGATTTTAATAATACTTTAAACATATTTTAAAATGTCAAACTTAATGTACACAAAGAGTGTACAAGTAGTTTAATTCGAGATAGATTTACTTTAAATTATTAATATGAAAAGTAAAAAGAAAAAATTATTGTTTTCATAGTGTTTTATTGTTTGTTTGTTTGTGTGTGAGTGTGTTTACTTATTTATTATTTATTTCATCCAATTCGATCCCGGTTCAATCTCGATTGAACCTTTTGACCCTTTACTTTTTTCGATTCGATGCTCAGGCCGGTTTTCAAAACATTAGTTATGTGTAAAAATTCATGACAAATAGTTATCTCAAAAGAAAACTTTTATTCTCCATCACATGTGTTGTATAATTTTTCCATGTATATTTTTTTACTCATTTCTCTTTGTGTTATTTATCAGTATATTGTTAGCCTTTCTTTATTATTCGTGACAAAAATGGGGGATAAAATATTTATTTCAAGAGAGTTGGGTAGTATTTAATCTAGGGAGAGAAGTTGATACATTTTATTTTCCTCGGATATTTGAATTAAGGAGAGTCATAAATATTTTTGATTGATTCTTGGTTGGAATTTTAATATTCATATTTTCTTTAGTGTTTTGTCAATATTGATATTGATATTGATATTTTATATTTATTTCTAAGTTATTGATATATTTAGTATTACATGTTTTGGTGTTATACATATTGTACTTGCATAATTTTATACATGTGTATTTAAGGTTTTTTACAGATAAAACAAGGGTCCTTGTTTCGTGAATTCAGGAACTAAAGTATTGAATTGGCCAATCTCATTTTCGGCACTAAGAACATTTTCAAGAGATCTTTTATTTATAAATATTATCTTATATACTATAGAAAGTATATTTAAATTTAGATAGTCAAAATTATTATACACTCCAACAAACTCTCTATTTTAACTCTTCATTTTGCTTATGTTAAAAAAAAAAAAAAAAATTATTGATTTCTCTTCATATTTTATTTAATATAATTTTTTATATGTCAATTGACCAAACAATTTAAATATATTTTGAATAGTTTAAGAAGTATAGTATTGAAATATGTGATTTATTAAATACAACCATTGTACATTAAGAATAGAGAGTGGGTTTGACTTTCTAAATTTGAAGAGTCAAACTTATTTTTTATTTCAAAAATTTAAAATAAAGTCTCTTGGAGATCATTTTTTTAAGTGTTGACTTTCTAAAATAAAGAGTATTTTGTATTTAGAAAGTCTCTTGGAAATATTTGAAAAACCAAATTAAAAGGGACCACGGAAAAAAAAATCTCAAATAAATTAGTCTAATAATATTTCTAAATAAAGATAGTCAAACTAAATAAAGAAAAAAAAAATTAGTCTAATAATATTTCTATTATTGAAATAGAATATTTTACGCCTTGCTTCACAAAATCTCAAATATTCTATATGACAAGCAAATGTAGAGCCCCACACCGCACCAGAATATATTAACATATCATGAGGCTAATTTGATCGAACTTTTTTTTGTGGCCAAACCAATATGCTTGCCTACCCTCATCAAATCATATTGACCCTATGGAGAAGAGCTGGTCCATGAGTAGAGGCAAGACCACAAAAGAAGTTCAACACAAGATCCCTCCGACAATCTTTGATATGTGATTGGCGTGACAATTAACTATCGTTGTCGACATTGTCAGCCCATCTGGTCAAGTCCAAAATCGCAAGTTATGCATTATGGATGCTAAAATGGTATCAGCATTTAAGACTTATGATTGATTGATGTCTAAGACAAGAGACATCAACCGCATGGATGAGATCATGTATCTCTTTATCCAACAACCATCATTCACCATTTTTTACTATAAAAGCTCACCTTAGTACCATTTGAAGGGTTATGCGAGTATAAACTCTCAAGCTATAATTTTGCCATATCACTATTTTATCTATTACTTCCCAAAGCTGACATTCTTTTGATATTGGAGACTAACGTCTAACACTCTCCCATGCTTATATATTTACTTCCCCAATTGATTTGACTGTCGGAGTACGAGCGGTCCACTCCGCCCCACCGGAAGAGGTCACGTGTGACTAACGGTTTGTCCAAGTGTGCAGGAATGAGGCTTGCGTGGACGTTAGAGGCCTTGTGATCTGTTGGCCATATCGGATATACATTTTTTTGGGTCAACAAATTGGCGTCTTCTATGAGAAACCATGCTAAGACCCCGAGCATCATTGTGGTGAAAGCCATCGAAAATAAGTTATTCAACAGCCAAAACTTTGGAGAAAGGTTCTAGTTCTTGAAGAGGAGGTTGAGGACGTGGAAGAGGAATCTCTAGAAGTTATTATTACACCAAGAGTTCTAATCATTATGGCACTCAAGGTAAAAATCGACAAGATGAGGCTTTTGAAGAAGAAGTCATCTCAACGAATCTCAATATCCGTCGACCCCACCATCAACATCGATGAGGAGACATTACTACATGCCTAGCAAAGGTGGTGGGAGAGATAGATACAAACATTAGGAATATAGCCCAGTAAAACAGTGCCATGCAACAACTATTTATGCAAATGCAAGGGTAAGCAGGGTACCAATGCCCCAAGCAGGAGACTTTTTAGCAAGAAGTGGAAGAGAATGACACGGAGACCTACCGCCAGAGACATAGGAAGGAGCCTCGCCTAATCTAAAGTAAAGTGGGGTAGATTTGTCCACAAATTTTCCTCCAACAGACCTGTGATAACCTACCACATGGGGCAGAAAACTTTCCTCCAGAATAAGCCCAAAAAAGAGAACTTCAGAGGTCCACTAGTGTCTTCGATAGAATTGGACCATCAGTGCCTAGGAACAGGCCCCAACAATTATCTCCATACAAAGGCAACAAGGACATAGACAAGTTCGTGAACTATAAAGGACCATTCCACCTAGAAATAGTTGAGAAAGAAGGGACGGTGCAAACTCAATGAATTGAGCCGAAACTTGACAGCCGCCTTGCTAACAAGCTGAAGATAAGGATTCAGATGGTCCATATAGATCTTTTAAATTGGGTGATGATGACAAAAGTCTCTCATTTTCACAAGAGCTAAGGAATGGCCATCTTCCCAGCTATTTTATGCTACCTAAAATCCCCAAATATTAAGGAAAGGGTGATCCGACGAAGGACCTTAACAATTATAAGACCTACGTGTCTCTTAGAGGAGCCTTGCCAACATTGAAACATAGAACTTTCCATCTCACATTGATTGGGCTATTAAAATTTAGTATAGCCGCATACAGTCCAAGAACATTAAAAGTTGGCCGAATCTCAAGAATGCCTTCTTGAACCATTATTTGTCAAGCAAAAAAGGAGGGCCCATATCCAAAGATTGTAGGATATGAGACAAAAAATGGGCACAACTTTGAAGAGCTACCTGGCCCAGTTTATAGACGAAATGATTTATTGTGAGTAGGTCATCGATAAGGAAGCCTTTTCACCATTGAAGGAAGGCTCCACATAAACACTCTCTTCTAGAGAGATATGGGAAATAAAAATTCCACCTCTTATAATGCTTAGTGGAAATGATGAAAAGCAAGATTGTCAATGAAGAATTGATTGACCATCGCAACCGAACCTTGATAGGACTTCCACCGTCTCTGAGGCAGAGACGAGGCCTTGTTTCCCACTTGGTAAACCAACAATGGACCCAAGCAGGGTACACAATCGCCCCCTCTTCAGGCTAAACATTAGTCACTACCACCTTAAACGCAGTACCATCCCTGGCATACGATGAAGTTGGATCCATTGCACAAAGACCACCAAACCAGCTAGGGGGCAGAGGCAGAGGTAAAGGAAGGAGAACCGAGCCTATAAATAGGCCATTTGTACTTATCATCGAACCTACAGTCACTAGACAAATGACTTCATGTCCAGCCACATTATATAGAGCCAACGGACTCATATACTAGAAGAAGAAATACACGTCATACCCATCAGAACACACCTCTCTCTCGGGATGATCAACAGCCACAGCGTGATGAGGCAAGACGACATCATTAGGATGAATTGCCTAGACAAAGATGTGATGAATGGGCGTAGGAGTGACCAAAGACAAAGAAGAGAACATCGTGCAGATGTGAAAAATGCCCACATTAGAAAGATTGATACAATAATTGGGGGCCCACATGTTGGAGGAGAGTTAAGAAATGCACAAAGAAATTATGCCAGAGGGGCAATGATCCCCCATAACAAGCTACTTGGTCAATAGCACCCCTTGTAGGACCAACAACACTCAGCCAATAGCATTTACATAGGAAGATGTTGTTGGTGTTCATTACCTCTATTGTGTTGCCTTGGCGGTAAGAGCCATTGTGGCAAAAAACTGCTTGAAGCGCATATTGGTGGATAATGGGAGCTCCGTCAACATCTTGGTTGGAACTACTTGTAATAAAATTTTGATAGATCACGAGCTCACCCTCATGGCTGTCCCATGTATGGTTTTACTGGCAATAGCATCGTCCCTAGGGGAAGAATCACGTTAGCTGTAGATATGGGAATACCCCCCTTAACGGCTCATCATTTTATGGAATTTCTCATTGTGGACCACATGTCGGCTTATCATGGTGTGCTGGGGTGACCTACATTGAAATAACTCTGTACAATCACGTCTATCCACTACTTATGCATGAGATTTCCTACTGATTGAGCATGCCACTATCTGAGGTGATCAAATAGGCTTACGTGAATGTTACCTCAACTCCTCACGGAAGCCTGAACCTCAAAGCACAAATATGGTTTTGATAGATGTCGAGATGCTTGATATACACATGGAAGGCCCGACCCCTGAATGAGGGGAAGGTGTTGAGATGAAAGATACCCTTACAGAAGGGGCTATCTTTGAAGAATGGATTATAGATGCGGGGTTGGACCCTCGAACCATGGAACCTAACTCTTAAGCAACCCCTTTTGAGGAGTTGGAATTTTTTTTCCATAGACCCGAGGATCTTATAAGGTGCTCCGTGTGGAAAAATAGTTGAATTTAGAGGACAAACAGAGGCTCAATGACTTCTTGCTCAAAAGCCTGGATATAATCGCATGGAAGCATGAAAATGTGGTGGGTATGACCCCAAGGTTAACTGCCCCACCTCAATGCCGACCCTAAAGTCACTCCCCACAGGCAAAAGAGAAGGGCCTTGAAACTAGAGATAAAAAAAAATCTTGAATGATGAAGTACAGAATTTGATATCCAATAGGTTCATTAGGGAAGCTGTTATCCAAATTGGATATCTAACCCATTTCTGTGAAGAAGCCTAATGTAAAGTGGAGAGTTTGCATAGAATTCTCCAATCTCAGTCAAGCATACCCGAAAGACAGTTTTCCACTTCCAAAGATCGACCAGCTTGTGAATTCTACAGCGAACATGAGCTATTGAGCTTTATGGATACATACTTAGGATACAATCAAATTCTCATGCACCCATCCGACGAGGAAAATACTTCATTCATCATAGATAGGGAGCTTTATTGCTACAAAGTCATGTCGTTTGGCTTGAAAAATGTCGGGGCTGCCTATCAAAGGCTCGTACGAGATCATATTCAAGTTTAATTATGGTAAGCCTATATCTTCATTCAAATTATGTTATGGCGAGCCCATACAAGATCATATTCAAGTTTAATTATGGAGAGCTCATATCTTCGTTCAAATTATGTTTTGGTGAACTCATAAGAGATCATATTCAAGTTTAATTATGACGAGCTCATATCTTCGTTCAAATTAAGTTATGCCGAGCCCATATTCAAATTTAATTATGGCGAGCCCATATCTTCGTTCAAATTAAGTTATGATGAGTCCATACGAGATCATATTCAAGTTTAATTATGGTGAACTCATATCTTTGTTCAAATTAAGTTATGGCGACCCCAAACCAGATCACATTTAAGTTTAGTTATGGCGAGCCAATATGAGATTATATTCACATTTGATTATGGCGAACCCATATCTTCATTTAAGAAGTAAACCATTCTTTAGTGTAAACTAAGTGCTCAGAATTATCACGCTAATGCATGTTACATCAATGATTCGAAGTTGTTTAATTATGACGATTGTTAAAAAGAAAGAGTCAATTTGCATCATCCATCGAAACTCACAGCGAACATATAGAAAAGCAGGACCGAATATGAAAAAACTCTTTAATATATAGGGTGAGCCGATTACAAAGGAGAGCCACATAAGAACAAAACAGAAAAGTTAAAAGGTCTAAGTCAATGTGGTAGCTTCATCCTACTAAAGCTCTGATTGGCTGTCAATTTCTTTTATAGAATCTTCAACCTCATCTGCACGAGTAGACGGTTAACGGAAGGAATTCCTCTTTCACATAAGCTAGATCCATCTAGGGGTACACTTCCACATAGGGATGTCACGAGTCGAAACTTGATCTCGACTCGAGTAAAAATGGTTTGGACCCTTTTTTTTTTGCCCGAGCCGAGCTTTTGTTCGGTCAAAAAATTTAGACTTTACCCGAGCTTTCATCTCAGGCCTTGTCAATCCGAACAAGACCAAATTGAGCTTAGTTGGCTCATGAATTTTTTATTTTAATATCAGGCATTTTCCTGCTATTTGCAAGCAACAGCTAAACACTGTTGCTTGTTGGTTTAATTTTTAAATTTATTTTTTTATATTAATATCAAGCAGTTATCAGCTATTTGTAGTAGTAGGCAACAACTAGCTTATGTGTAGCTACCCGTGGGTTTAATTTTTTAAGTTTTTTTTAAGGTTCGGCTCGTTATAGGCCAAAAATAGCCCATAACACGAGTCGGATCATCATAGGCCGAAAACAGCCCGTAACCTGGGCTAGAGCCAACGCCCAAACTAGGGCTCGACCCAAGCCACGAGCCAGGCTGGCTTGGGCTCTTCTAGAGCCGACCATGGGCCGCTTAAGTCGGTGAGTGAAATTGACACCCTTAGTTCCACAAGCCTTCCAAAGAGCTCATTGTATGCTACATTTTCTCTAGTACAAACTGAGGCCGTCATGCTCAACCGTTTCATGAAAATGGACAACAAAAATATTCACAACTACCTCACGTGCCTTGCTCAACTGTTGCCTTAAACTCTCAGCCTCAACAGTCAGCTCGCCAACTTAAACTTTTAGCTCCTTATTTTCCTTATTCGAAGCCTCCAAGGCTAACGAATTGATCAGCTAAAGATTGTCAAAATTTTCTACTCGCTTCGTCGAGGCATTTACTTCAACTTTGCAAAGGTGGACTTCTTTTTTTAGCTCGTCATTTTTTTCCTGTTGTTTGGACCTCAGCAAGGAGCATCCCTATAACTGTCAGGGTGATCTCTTCAGATCTGTCCCCAATGCTGACCTCGTCACCCTCTTCCTCCTGATGAGGCCACTTCCCTCCTCTCCCGTATCTTCAACTTTTGCTACTCTTACAACAGATAGGAAAAGTGCCGAAATTGGTTTTTTCACAAACTCATTAAAGGTAATCTGGCGCTTGAGAGGATGTGGAGGCTCAATATTCCTTTTTATGGTCAATCGCCTCTTTGGGGCTTCTTCTCTTGGGACTCTAACTTTTATTTGCTCTTTTCTCTAACTGAGGCGGTGGGTTCTACTTTGATCAGTGCTCCGTTCGTCTTTTTGGCATTTATAGGATGGGAAATTTGTACTCAATCGCTTATTATTATTCACCTCGACCAAACGCCTCATGAAAAACATGTTTGGCTTGACATATTCCTTCATGTCATGTTATTTTGCAAAGGAAAATGAGATACATTAAAACTATGGAGATACAAGACGCCAACGCTTTAAAATTGTGGAGATACATACCTTTGGTGGCCATCAGTAGATGTGTAATTAAGAGATTTTCCTTGCCAAGCACGTTCTTGAAGTACCATTTCTCTGAGGGTAGCTCATAAATGGCTTTTACAATAGCCCACTCTGAAGGCTCGAGCTCAAAATGGTTAACTACAGCTTCATAAAACACAGTTTAGTGATGCAAACAAGGTAGATGTATAATGAACAAAAGATCTTACTAATGTTATACTCACTGTACTTATGATATTGGGTCGGCATGGTAATTTCGGGAACCGCTTCCTCTTCCACTATTTGCTAACGACCTCTAACCCATAACCAAAATGACTTCCAGTTCTTTATCGAGGTCAGAATACCCCAGATGCAAGGTGAATGCGGACCTTAAGGGTTCATACAATACTACCCCTTGTAATCCTCTCCCCACCCCCTCAACACTAAAGGCTCAGGACTGGAAAATGGTTTGGAACACTTGGGGAAGCATATCTTCACCAAAAGTGACCTCTTTCCAAAGAAGAAATGTCCCTGCAAATTGGCTCCAAGCATTTGGTAGTAGCTGGGTAGGAGCTAAGTTGTATTGCCTAAGTATATATCTGAAGAATAGGTGCAGGGTAATTTCATCACACCACTCAAAATCGCCTCGCTCACTACAACACACCCCTCTCTGGGAAAACAAGCTCGCTCGGCAGGGATGGGAACAAACATTTCAATGGTGTCAGGGATCATATACCACTGCCTAAAGGTCTCCACGTCACTATCTTTCACACATGTTGGCCACAAGGAAGCCTTCCACCTTACATTATAATCTATGGGGTCCTCTTACATCATCTACGAACTGTGTGGACCCCCTATTACCTCCATAATTCTCTCAGTTGAGATTAATGGGGAAAACTAGCCTCAACGCTAATAAGCTCCATATTCACTTCCTTAGTAGAACCCCCCCTCCCCCTTTTGGTGTTTTTTTTTTAAGATGAAGATGAAGCCATTAGATGTGACTAACTTGAAATGGAATAAAATTTTGTTACTTACGCAAATCATGAATACACTGAAGGAAACCCAAAACACATACGTGGTTGCCAGAAATGCAATGAAGATAGGGGATTCTCAGGAAACTTTTCAAGCGTTCAGAAATTTTCGCAGAGTGAAAAGAGAGGAAATGGTGAAGACTGCCTCTTTTATATACAGGCAAAGTAAGGCTCTACCATTGGATTAACCCTAATGAAATCCTAAGCGTACATATGTCCTTCCATCTAGCACGCTAAAACCAAAAGGTACCTGCCAAAATTTGAATCAACGGCTCAAATGGCTTCGTGATATGTAAGCACTCAGGGTTCGAGTGATTCATGCTGGTTGTAACAAATCATCATCATTGCGCAATAAATGCACACACAATATGCATATTGGAAACTTCTAAACCACACAATATTTTAACACATCATTGGCTGATCTGACCAAACCTCCTTTTGTGGCCGAACCAATATACTTGCCGATCACATCAAATAATATTGACCCCATAGGGAAGAGTCAGCCCATGGGTAGAGACAAGGCCACAAAAGAAGCTCAGCACAAGATCTTCCAGGCAATCTTTTGATATGTGATTGACGTGAAAATTCACTGTCACCACCGCCATTGCCAGCCTATCTGATCAGACCAAAGTCGCAAGCTAGGCAATATGGATACTAAAGTAGATTAGCATTTAAGGCTTATGATTGATTGATGTCTAAAACAATAGGTATCAGTTGCATGGATGAGTTCACGTGTCTCTTCATCCAACGACTCTAATTCACCATTTTTTACTATAAAAGTTCACACTTAGTACCATTTGGAGGGTAATGCAAATTTAGACTCTCAAACTATAATTTTGCAATATCAATGTTTTATCTATTACTCCCCAAAGCCGACCCCCTTTCTATATTTGAACCTCACGTCTAAAACTCTTCCACACTCGTGTATTTACTTTCCCAACTGACATAACCGTCGGAGTGAACGAGGCCACACCGGAAGAAGTCATGTGTGACTAAAGATTTGTCTTGGTGTACAGGAACGAGACTTGCGTGGACGTGAGTGGCCTTGAAATATGTTGGCTAAATTGAAGGTAGATTTTTTGGGTCAACAAAATCTTTTAATTAATGTCGGTAGATATTAGGACAATGAAGCCATGGATATGATATTAAATATGGAAAATTCTACTTGTACATAATAATTTACCTAATGGATTACCGGGGGGCGCCACTTGCCGATTTGGTAATCCATTAGGTAAATTATTATATACATGTAGTTTGATCAATTAAATACACTAATCTATAGAATGCATGACATCCCAAAAAAAAAAAACTCACGTGTCAATCCTTTAGTAGTTGATACTTTAGATATGTTCTTGCCTAACCAATAATGTTGATAATAAGACGAGTTTTTTTCATCATTCATGCATCTAATGTTATCACTACTATATAAAAGAGTGAGTTCATATTTCACTGTTCATAAGCCGCGAGCCGAGCCGAATGACTTTTTGGCTCGACTCGACTAAGCCGCATAAGCCTTTTTTTTTTTAAACGTTTGCGAGCCAAGCCTAAGCAGAAGTGGTTGAGCCGCGTTCGCCGAGCCATTTCTATATTCTAAACTATCTTTTCCCTATTTTTTTGGTCCAAAAAATGATGTTAATTTACTGTCATTTGACTTTTTTGTACTTTACGTGTGAAAAGACGAAAGTAAAATAGTGGCATGTTTACATTGGTTGAATAAAAAAATATAAGNCCTTTTCCAGCATTGTCTTCACCAAAAGGGAACCACATCTTCATCTATGTTCTCGACATTCTCTTTCTCCTTTTTCCTTTTTCCCTTGTGGCAGCCTTTTGGAACGGTGTTGAATAATATGAAGGTTCCATCTTCTGGCAAGGATTGAAACTTTTTGCTAACCTTTTCAGGGGTTGAAAAAAAAAAAAAAAAAAAAAACAGTGCCAAATTCTCTCCGTTCAGAAATAGTTTGAAAGACTTGGATTATGACTATTTGAATCAATTGGTGTAGAATAGACCATGATATCTGCTTATAAAATTTTATTTCTTTTTTAAATAATTTGTTACAATAAGAATCTTTGACGTCTCAATATAGTTTATGAACTTATTTAAGAGGATTGAATGGACCAAAAAGGACCAAAACGTACCTTTTTGGTTTTTTTTATTATTATTATTAGGTTTGATTCAGCATTTTACGTTACAATTTTTCGTTTCATTTGTTGGAAATGTTGAAGTGCGGTCTGATAAATATATGATTGATAAATTTTAAATATAAAAAAAATTTACATTAATTGTGAAAAGTAAAGTCGTAATTGTTTATGTTTCTTTTCAATCTCAATCTCATTTCAATAACTTTATTTTCCTACAAATTTTCGTTTGATTCGATATTTCACGATATGAATATCCATTTGGATCGATTTAATTTTTTAAAAAAATACTTAAAATGTGATTTGATTCGATATTTCACGATATAAATATCCATTTGGTTCGATTTAAAATTTTTAAAAAATACTTAAAATGTGATAATAATAAATATATTGTCGATTAAGTTTAAATATAAAAATTATTTTAAATTATTAAACGTAAATTCATAATAGTTAGTTTTTCTTTTCTACGCCACTCTCAACTCTCATACTCACACCAATTTCTCCCAATTTCATTTTTATTCAATTTCTACCGTTAAAAAAAGGTACATTTACGCTATTATATAGTCAACTATATTATAACACATGCATCACATGTGCGTCTCACTAGTTATTGTGAAGGATGTCAAATTGTCAATGACATTTTTACTAAATACACATTAATAGGACTCTTCAATACGTCAACTACAAGTAATTTTGTATCGAGTGTTTTTAAGTATAGAAATATATCAAAATTAATTTATTATTAATGGACACAATTTTCACATACTAAAATAATAAATAAACTAAATGATATATAGAACATTCATTGCTTAACTCGTGCATTTTTAAATTATCATAAGCAA
>CAIGRR010297683.1:0-12570 GCA_903798365.1 Fraxinus sp. 1973-6204 | reverse complement strand
TCACATGGTCTAAAAAGTACGGCACCACTTGGACTAATAATTAGAAATAAGTGAACTTCTCCGACGATGGGAAAGAAGACTTCGAGCACTTTGATGATAAGTCGGTCAACTTATATGTTTGGGTGAGGGATGAACGAAAGACGCGAGTCATGAATATGTGTATGAGCATCGAGTATAGAGAGGAAACAATAACAATGTGTAAGATTACTATTGATAGTGTAAAATTACATTACCTTCAAATGATACTAATTGTGAACTTTTATAGTATAACAGGTGAAGTGGTTACCGTACAATTAAATATATGCGGCCTCATCTTAACAACTAAGTGTCATCCTTTGGTGTCCAGTTTGTATTTTTAGGTTCAGAGAGCATTTAATGATTCTGAAAAGTGGCCACCCCTATAGTCTAAGTTTAACATCTGAAAAGTATTGACAAGTTGATTGAGAGGTGTCCGTTGCAATTCGGATAAGGTGATGGTATCACTTCGACTACTTCTATTTGCCTGTCTCTTTTAGACCAGATAGGTCATGGAGTGCGGACATGTTAACTTGTTAACTACTATCACATGGCTAGTGATTATAACCTCATAGGATGAGATGTAACAAACACCCTAAAAATTGATTTTTTTTTTTGTAAGAGCAATACAACCATTCTAAAATTTCAAAATATAATTAATCTTGGAGCACTTCTGAAATATTCGCAGTTTACTAACTAAGTTCGTTTTTACGTGTGGAATTATACTAATCAAAGAAACCACTTTCAATTAGTTTCTAGATGGTTAATCATACAATTTAATTATCCTAAGTTGAATTACCGCAGTTTGTTATAAGAAAGCAGTAAATAATACAAAGTTTGATGACGGAGAAACCCAACTGGGTAAAAACTCCGGGACCAAGCCAGTTACCTCTACTATAGACAATGTGAGTTACAGTTTGTTTCCAACCTAGCAAATTTCACTAGTTTCTGTTAGTGTAATTCCTATAATCTCCGAGATCTACTGTTCCTCCAGACTCACGATCTGCTACCGTAGATACTATCTAGCCAACCTGTTAGATCTCTCGATCTATCTCCTGTAGCTTCCAAGATCAAATTCCAGACTCACAATCTTCTGCACACGTCTCTTCCAAGTGAATACCCAGGAATCACTTATTCCTGTTCTTCTTCCTGCGCTTGTAGTCCGACCTTTCTCAACCTCCAGAAACTTCTAAAGTCCAACTGAGAAATACATTCCTCAAAGTGTTAAGGAAGTCAAGTGTTTTGAATTTTTGAATTTGATGTTTTCCAAAACTTGGTTGCCGGATCTCAAAAGTGATATGAGTAATTTCACCAATGAATTTTGTTCTTGGATCTTCAAANATTCCTCAAAGTGTTAAGGAAGTCAGGTGTTTTGAATTTTTGAATTTGATGTTTTCCAAAACTTGGTTGCCGGATCTCAAGAGTGATATGAGTAATTTCACCAATGAATTTTGTTCTTGGATCTTCAAACAATGATATGAATGTATATTGCAATGATAGCACAATGAAGCAACCCCATAAAATTCGTCACATACATCTGTATTTATAGTTGGGAACGTTTAGGTGTTATGAGCAGTGTAAAACTCTTCAAAATCGCAAATTAGGTCTGGCCGCGTAAATATGTCGCTCGAGTGAGGGAGCTTGTCACTCGAGTGAGGCCAAAAGTCTGTCGCTCGAGCGATGCTTGAGCGATAAGCGGGCGACAACAGTTCAGTTTCTGTCGCTCGAGCGGTGGCCAGGCGTGAAGCTAACGAAATTCCGGCATCGTTTTTTCCTTCTTTCCAAACTCAAATTCAAACCCTAGGCTACCTAACTCAACTATACAAAATTGCATCCAAGTCCTTGACTTTTTACAAGTGTTCAAATAAGACCCTTTTGTTCACAAACATGCCAATTACAACATTAGACCTAACAACTTCAAATTATCCTCCAATTATATGGAAACGGTAAAAAAAAAAAAGTTCGTCCAAGCAAATATCTTACGGAAGATTCCTCAATACATGTCATTACGGTTTAAAGATGAATTTAGTGCATATCCAGGTTCTTGGGAAGACATATATACCATAATATTTCGTTTAGGGTTCTAGTTTATTTTACAAGATTTAAATAAAACAAGAGAGTTTTATAAATATATTTTAGCTGATACTAAGTCGAAAGACATTACCCATACTTAGGGGCGGAGCAAGGCCACCTGTGTGGCTCCGTTGGGAAAAAAAAACTACATATTAATTAATCTTTTGAGTTAAACATGTATACTTGTACTGTCTTTCAACAAAAGTGATTGTAACTCATATTCTAGAGTGCTTGTTTTGCCTGTGGGAGGCACTTGGTTCAATTCCCCTCACATCCATTTCTTCTCTTATTTTTTTAACAAAATAAATAATAATTAAACAACTCTATATTATTTTGTTTACATTAATACTTATAAGAGTGTTGTATCTCAGATGGCAAATTCTTTGCTTTACATGTAAGAGGCATAGGGCTCGATTTTCCTAACTTCTTCTTCTTTTAATTTTTAATACAATAAATAATAACTAAAAATTCTATATTATTAGTTTTTGTTTCTAAAATAACTTCTTTAAAAAATTTGTTGACTCGAATTATTATTTCACAATATATACTTTTATTGTTAGATTATTTTGTAAAATTCAAATTTGGACAATCTAAGTACTGATCTATATTCTTTTAAGAGTTCGAAAAACACTTCTCTTTTGGGTAAAAAAATAGCTCTAAAAATCATCGTTTTAAAAATTTATTGACTCAAATTATTACTTTATAATACATACTTTTATTGTTAATTTTTATCAATTTATTTTGGAAAATCCAAATTTGGACAATCTAAGTACTAATGTTTATTTTTCTAAGAGTTTGAAAAATACTTTTCTTTTTGAAATGGCTCTAAAATTCATTGTTTTCAAATTTGTCTTTATCGTTTAATCAAATATCTTACTTATAAACTTCATATTATCTCCCTTAAGTTCATAAATATTTGAAACTTGATCATACGTATATGATTCAAAAATGTATATTTATTCCTTATTATTTTGGATTGTATTGAATTATTTTTTCATATGTATATGATTTTTATGTTTTAGTGTATTTATATATTGATTTGAGATTCTTTTAATATAAATTAATTAAATATTAGTAAATAACCTCGCTATATATGGCAGTCGCTTGATGACTATTTGACGCTGAGCCCTAGCTCACTCAAGTGGATGGATTCATCTCTGTCCATACCCAAAGAAACAAATTCTTCAATGAAAACATGTTCAAAATCAAGATGATTCTTCTGATTTAGGATTGGAATCAATTTTTTTAGCTGAATTTTTTTTTTTTTTCCAAAAATGTTGAACGACAAGGATTTGATTATAGGGATTACGTTGCAGCATCGACAAATGTCTAATTTCCTTGACCACCTAATCACTCATGCTTTATTCCTTTTAATAACTTATTTTCAAAGACCTTTTGTTTTAAGATTGGTGGGTGCATCTTGGTGAATATTACCAGAAGATGTTCAAAAGGTATTTCAAATATTATACAAGCAACATAGTACAACTCCTTCACCTAAAACAAATATACGAGATTTAAATTCAATTGTTTTGTTTCTTATGACAATTTAATTAAGAATGGATACTTTCTTGAAAATTCATTAAGATCATTTCATCAAGAAACAACCTGTTTGGTATGATTAATTTTCCTAGGAATTCATCTTCTTGGCTGCCTCTCCACGAGCCCCTTTTCCAAGTTTTTAAGGAATTTGTTTTCCTTTTGGTTTTGGTGGAAATCTGTTTTCCATCTTTTTTTTATCTTTTTTGTTTGCAATTGGAACAAATTCCAAACACAATGGTAAAAATATCTTTTCATTTAATTGACAATTTGCATGAAAAATAAAGCCAAACGAACACAAAAAAATTCGAATTATAATTTTTTTTTTTTTTACTTTTTGGCAATCCAAGCAAATTCTATCACCAATTCTAATAAATTTTATCTATTTAATTGACAATTTCCATGAAAAACGAAGCCAAATGGACCAAGTGAAAAATTATACTAATCAAACACAATTAATTACAATTCCCAGTAAAATAATTTCTAGGCAAACCAATTCCCTAAAATTCATTTTCTTTTCACCCATTTTCCACATTTGCAATCAAACAGACAATTAATGATAAATGGTGGGATAAGTTCAATCATGCAATAACAAATAATGTGTTCAAGAATGGAACGATAAATGAGCTCGTATGAATCGCGTTGCATCTCAATCCAACATCAGTGGTATTGCAAGTGTCCTTACTCAAAAAATCGCACTCAGAGCATGTTTAGAAGTAGCTTATACAATTTCTTATAAGCCCACAAAGTATAGGATCCACACTTTCAGTGGCTTATAAGATAACATAAGTTGGAATGCCCTTACTTGTGGCATCTTATAAGATGTTGACCCCAAAAAAGTACCTAGGATGTGATCAACAGATTGCGCGTGGCCAACTCCTCCCTTTTAGTGGAAGCCACGTGTAGCTAATGATTCGTCCAAGTGTGTAGCAATTCAGTTTGTGTGGACGTGAGAGGCTTTGGGATATGTTGACCACATCGTAGGTACTTTTTGGGGTTAACAGATTATAAGATGTCACAAGTAAGGTCAGGGGGAAAGACCTTCTGCAAGTGCATCAACCATTTCAGCGTCCATCAGGATCATATTTACATTGTGGGGTTCGAATTTTCTCAGGGAGCCAAGGTAGCATTCCCTCGAGCCCATTTGGTCTCCTCACACCGTAGCGATTCCTTTCTCGATAGGAAATTTCATATAGAGATGATGTATGGATATTGTAGCCTCGAGTTCTTTCAAGGTGGGACGTCCCAATACCCCGTGGTAAGCAGATCAGTGGTTTACAATGAGGAACTCCATGAAGTGATGGGCCTTAAATGGTGGCTCTCCTATTTCCACTACCAATGTAATTCTTCCCCTGGTATAATGTTGTCACCAGTAAAACCTATTTCCACTACCGTGTTCCACCGTTATTTTGTCGAAGGTGGTTCCGAAGAGGATGTTAACGGAACTCCCATTGTCCACCAATATGAGTCTCAACCCATTTCGGGTTATAACGGCTCGCACCACAAGTGCACCGCAGTGGGGATAGTGAACTCCAACGGTGTCTTCCAGAGAAAAGATTATTGGAAGGGCGATTTTAGATCCACGGCCAGTGCCATTGATCAAGTAGCTCGTCATGGATGAGTCTTTTGCTTCCCTTGCATAAATTCTCTCGGCGTTTCTGGACTCTTCTCCTATGTGCAGACCACCTATGATGGTGTCAATTTCTTTGATGTGAATATTATCAGCATTGGCCGAAGGCTCTCTCCTAGTCATTGGCTCTCCTTTTGTCTTGTTTCCTTTCTGTTCACATCCCCGCCAAGATGATTCATTCCTGTGGTGCCGCCTTGCCTCGTTGTGTCTAGGTTCTACTTTGCACCTCGATTGATGCGCGTTCCTTTGTATCTGATGGGTATTTCTCCTCACAATGCGGGGACCTGTTGGTTCTTTATGATACAGCCTTGACATGCAATTCACAGTACTGTAGCTATTAGTTTGATGGTAGGTGTAGTATTGCCTATCCCGAAGCTCTCTATTTTTCCCTCTACCTCTTCCTCTGGATGGATTCGACTACCTTTGAGCCTCATGTCCAACTTCTTCATACGCCAAGAGGGTACTGCATTTAGTGTGGCTGTGGCCAACACTTGGCCTAAGGTGGGGGCTATGGTGTCCCGCTTAGGTCCACTGCTAGTCTACCAAGTGGGATACAAGCCCTCTTTGTTGTCTTTGAGATAGTGGGAGTCCCAATGAGGTTCTATTGAGGTTCAACCAATCAGCTTATTAATTATTTTGCTTCTCGTCATTTCCACCAAGGCATCACAAGAAGTGGGATTTCTGTTTTGCACGTCTCTCCAGAATAAGGTATTCATGTTGAGGCCCCCCTCTTAGAGTAGAAAGGGTCTTCCTATCTATAATCTGTTCGCAATAGGTCATCTCGTCTGTGAAGTGGGCCAAGTAGCTTTTCAAGATTTTTACCTGCCTACTGCCTCATGTCTTACAGCTTTTGGATGGGAGCTTCCTCTTCTTACTAGACAAATATTGATTTAAGAAGGTTTTCTTAAGGTCTGCCCAACTTCTAATGCTGCCAGCTGGGATGCGTCTATACCAAATTTTTGCAGCCCCGGTTAGCGTGAGATGAAAGTTTCTTCAATTTTAGCGTCGGTGAGGCTCTTCGTAGAGACATGTGGGTCTTGTAATTGTTGAAGTGCTTTGCCAGATCACATTTTCCTTCATATTTGTATATCTTTGGGAACACAAAGAACTGGGGCGCTTCTCAACTTTTGGGAAAAGGCAAGCTTTCGTCGTCATCATCGAGCTCAAATGATCTGCACGGACTATCAGAATCATTCTCCTCTGCTTGATAGCGAGGGGATTGTGATATTTTTGCTTGATTTCTAAAGTTCGCCTCATATCTTATCTTTCACCTATTTCTAGGCAGAGATGGAATCCTTTGAGGTTCATACTCATGGTATTGTCCTTGCCCTCTTTGAATATGGGGTGGTTGATGGGATCTATTTCTAGGCCTTGAGGTTCCGATTCGGTAAAAACGCTATTGGACCTTTGAGGTTCATGCTCTCGATGTATTTGGGTGGAAAATTCCCCTCTTGCGTCACTTTATCACCGGGTCAACTTGTAACGTAGTTAGTGGATGTGTCTACTTCCACCTCCCTCTCTACTGGGCTAATGTTCCTCCCATGCTCTTGGGGATATATTGCAGTGTCATTCTCCTGGGGAAAAACTCCACGCTGAGGTGCTTGATATCCTGCCTAGTGGTGTATCTGCATGAGTAACTATTGCATGGCAGCGTTCTATTGGGCTATGTTTCTCATATTCGTGGCCATTTTCCCTACTTCTCTGGCTAGGAGTGCTGTGGTACTGCCTCGCCTGTGTTGATGATGGGAACAACGTATATTCACATTTGTACGGAGGACCTCTTCTTCAGAAGCCTCTTGCTGCCTATTTCTACTTTGTGATCCGTGGTGACTGGAGGAATGCCCGCCTCGACAAAAATTAATGCCATATTTACCCCAGAAGACCCCTCAGACACGTTTTTTTTTAGGAAGAAGCCGTCTAACCCGACAGATGACATAAATGCCTCGGCAAGAATAGATACTTACGCAAACCATAGACATAGGATCCGAAATACTTTGAAATGAGAAAGGATAGAGTTGATCACCGGAGACAGCCGAAAAATGCTAAAGTAAGTAGGAATATCCTTAGCAATCAAGGTTAGTGACTTTCGTAAAGTAAGGAAAATGGAAAAAGTAGTTTTTCAGCCTTTTTATATATGCGTAGTGAAGGAACCCTCACCATTGGATCTTCCTCCACTTTAATCTGGGTCATCCACCTGTAGTCTCATCTAACACGTTAAAACCAAGGGGGGCTTGCTAAAAACTCAAATCAAGGGCCTAGATGAAATCGTGTTGTACACGCACCATGTATTCGCGTAAGCCTCTCCAGATGTGAAACACCATCATCATTGTGTATTAAATGGGTACGTAGCTCGAACCTTGGAAATTGTCACAATACCAAGCTGTTTTCTTTTTTATGGAGAATCAACGAGTCTTTCAAATCATTAGAGCATGCCACCTAGGAAGCTTCAATTATTAAAGAGGCTCGACATGTGCTTCAAGGGCCTCGCTTCGTATCATTCAACCTCAGCTCAGGCTTAATTATTAAAGAGGTCTGACATCCACTCCAAGGGCCTCACCTTGCATCATTAAGCCGCATCTCAGGCTTCAACTATTAAAGAGGCTCGACATCAAATCGATGTTTTTCTGCCAACTCGAAAGTCCACGCATTATATGAATAATCATACCTGGACTGCAGGGAGTGTTGTTACGCCTCGAAAAACTAGAACCCATAAGAGGGCCCAATTAGCCCATGTGGCAAACAGTTTTGGGGGCCCATGCCTCTCGCTGGCATAGGACAACCCACCTACATTGAGGTAAACCGATCTCGTGGCAGGTGAACGAAAAGTGGTAATAACATTTAATGTACACATCCTACTTGGTCAAATCTAAAAGTATATGCTAAGCTTTATGGACACAAAAGTGGTAATAACATTTAATGCTAGGATTGATTGATGTGTATGACAAGTATAAAAATTCACACTTAGTGCCGTTCAAAGGTAATGCAAGATTGGACTCTCAGAGTGATATTCTTGCTACACAGTTTTAGTTATTGACCCCAAGCCAACCCACTTTTTTATTGATTGGAGGTTCACATTCAAAGCTCTCTCACATCCTAAAATATTTCCCCAACTGACTTGATCAACAGATTGCACGTGGCCAACTCCATCCATTCCGGTGAAAGCCACGTGTGGCTGACGATTCGTTCAAGTGTGCAGGAATTCAACTTGTGTGGACATGAGAGGCCATAGTATTTGTTGACCGCATCCTAGGTGCGTTTTTTGGGGTCAACATAAGCCACACTTTGTGGGCTTATAAAAAAATCTATAGTTACTCCCGAACGTGGTCTCAATTTCTACATCATCAAAATATATTAGTTTAGATGAATTTCAAAACCCCGTCAACCTTGCAAGTGTTATGTCCTAAGTCCAATCGATTTTGAATGTTAACACTTTTAATATGATTAATTCATTTTGCGTATAAACCAAACGAACCTTAATAGTGTTAGAGCCATCAAAATTTGACAAGGAAACAAAAATACTTAAAATCAGATAAAAGAAGACTGCTATGGCGTTGATATACTTGAGCCACGAGCAACACAAGCACAGATTTTTCTAGGATCTTGCAATAATTATGGAACAGTACAGTACCCTCAAACAATGGAGCACTACACTATCCTCAACATTAATGACTCTTGTCGAAAGTGCAATAACACAAATGTGAAGACCGAAATGATCTGTTCAGCATTCCTTTCAAATTGCAAAAGAAGTGGCGCAGAAATGATTCCTAACAATCACTACTCTTAAGATATATATTTAAAAAAAAAAAAAAAACCCAACGTTTGCGTTTTGAAACCTATGTAAGAGGCAATCAATATTTGTATAAATCTAGAGCTAAGTTAGTGTGAGAAATCATATATTGTTCTAAAAAATTATATTTTTCGAACAATTTGTCAAAAGTTATTTCGATTTTAGTGTTTTCAACTATTGTTTTCATTTAGGTATTTGAATAAATGTACATTAACTGCGTTGCAAACATGTTACAAATCAAATATATATCTGATAAATGCATTTTGCATGTTTATGTTAGCTTAAGGACTAGATAGATATTTACAAATTGAGTGGATTTTTACTTAATCTACTTTAAATATTGTCATCGTAGGTAAAACTAGATTTGGAGGTCCTTGGAGCAAAAAGGAAGATCTTGAGCTTAATTAGAGATGGTTTGAAGCACTTGAAGACTAATTTGAACGTACAGGGATTGATAGGAAGCATGAAGTGAAATTGGAGGAAACTCAAAAGTTTCAAGAATGAAAAATTATGAGAAATTTGGGGACTGATTTACACACTTTCGAAACTTGAGGAGGACCAACTATAGACAATTATAGAAGTTTGCACACTCACCTGGAAGCTTTTAAGAGTTACATGTGTTAGATTTTATTAAAACTTTAAATCTCAAGAATTTGAAAACCTAATTACTTTATTACCAAGATCTTTCAGTCAAATCACCAAGTGAAATATTTAATGCGGAACATACATTAATTCATTGAGAATGACTTTTTATTACTGGATCTTGATTTCAGAAGTTGAATCTTGAAGATCAACTGCAATTTCTTCATATTTCGCTTCTTAATCTTTAATCTTGAATGTTGCCTCTTTTGGATCTTGAATTATTGTCTTTGACTTTAGCTTCTTGCTCCATAATTTTGATCGTTTTAATACTTTATTCTTGATTGTTGATTTCATGTTCTTAATTGTTAGTTTTTCATCTTTCTCTTCAATATGTTTTCTCTTATATTCTTGTATTGATGGGATGACATAAAGAATGAAAAATTACATATGAATTAGGTACCATAACCCTATATATTTTATATGCATTCGGCCCATTATCAAATACAACCCTAATGAACCAGCTCTACACATATACACTTGTCCACACTTCATTTAAATACCCAAAACTCAATTACTTTAATTATTTATTAGATCACTTTAATTTTGAATTTAACCTTTTGATAGCATTTATATACAATTAATTACATATCCCACATAACAAATTAAACATTTTTTCAACAATCTCCCGCTTGAGCCACATATGTTACCTCATGAATATGTATAACCTTATGAGTTTCAAAAATTTTACTATCATAATCAAAAACATTTTCAAACAATCTCGTCCATCAATTATGCTAATATAGGTTCAAAGCGATTTTCATTACACGTTTCATAATTAAACCCTTAATGGTTATGTATATCAATACAATCAAATAACATAGATCAATCTAAAAACATTAATTAGAGTGAAAGCTGAATTTAATACTTTATTACTAAAATAAAATTGAATGTGCACAAATAAAAATCATGCATCCAAAATCATGTGTCCAAAAGGACAACATCCAAAATTACAAACTCCCACTAAACTAGCATCTTATCAAAATATACAACACCCATGTGAGTGGTGTGCTCATGAAAGGCCTAAGATGGTAGATCAGATCTATATTTTAGTTTATTGTGATTTCACTTTGATTTATTTGGTATGTAAATTTGTAGTAGATATATTTAGTTTGTTTTAGATTTATTGCTAGTAAGATATAAATATATATTGAATTTAATGAATTAATGTCATAAAAGTAGACGGAAAAAAAATATACGACGAAACCGGCGGTTTAAAACCGGATCAAACCGTTAGGTTTAGGTTTGAGTTTTTTTCAAACCGTTCAAAATGGTTTGGTTTAGGTTTGGGTTTTTCTCAAACCGGTTTAAACGATTTGGTTTGAAAATTTGTCAAAAATCGGTAAAACCGGACCGCTTACACCCCTAGTAGATCTTTAGTTAATAGATCTGCTATCATGGAGTTTGTCCCAATATGTTCTATTTTAACTTGACCACTCTGAATTATGTCTTTAACAATTAGGAATTTATTGTCTATAAACTTTGACTTCATCGAGATTCTGTTGGAATACAGTACTGCTATTGTCACAGAATAACTTAAATGGTCGTTTAATTCTATCAATAATGTGCAACCCAGTGACAAAAATCCGTAGTCATATTCCATGGTCGGAATCAGAATATCCAATTATCCTAATTGGTCTTATTTTTTGTATATAATCATGTAATCGTTAATTCTCTATAGATACCAACTTTCCAAATATCCATCCTAGAGTTACTTAAATATCTGCTCAGCATTCCAAAAGTGAATGCTATATTCAAATGTGCTCAAATCTAAGTATGCATTAAACTCTTAATTGATGAAGCACATGGAATTTTTTTTTTTTTTTTTTTTTTTTTTTTTGCATTTCATTTTCTTTAAGCTTATTCATAGGGTACATGGTACAGATTAAGACTAAAGTCGTCTCCCTTAACAATATGAGTATCACCTAATTTACATTCCTGCACCCAAATCTTTTAAGAACCTTTCGATACAACTCTTTTGCAATAATCCAAAAATGCCCCGAGAACGATCCAGGTGGATCTGTATTCTTGACATAAAAGAGGCTTCACCAACATCTTTCATTTCAAAATTTAATGAAAAAAATCTCTTAATTTTGTGTAATAAGCAGATATCATTGTAGGCAAACAGCATGTCATCGACTAAGTTATGGTTTTTATACTAATGACCTACTAAACTTGTGATATACACAACCATCAACTACATTTATCTCAAAATCAAACGAGATAATTATTTGATGAAATTTGTGATATCATTGATGAGAAAATTGCTCAAGCCCATGGATGGATTTCATTAATTTGTAAACCATCTAACGTAGGTTAAGATCAAAAGGTGTCACAAGTGCCATAATATTCCTAAAAGAGTCTTTCGTAAGAACTGGAGAGAAAGCTTCTTTAAAGTCAATGACTTCTTTTTGAGTAAAGTTATTTGCAACAAGACGAGCCTTATATATCTTCATATCACTATTTGAATACCTCTTGATTTTAAATATCCATTTACAGCCAATGAGTTTCGCACCTTCAAGTAATAGAATGAGTTCCCAAGCGTCATTATCTTTCATGGACTTTATATTTTAATTCATGGCATCAATCTACTCTTAAGAATTGTTTTTTTTTGCATGGTTTGATGAAATTTGATTGATCAGATCTTCTTCCATCAATTCATGTCATCCTTATTTTCTAGGAGAAAGACTATAAAGCCATCTAAAACTATTTTCTCGTTTCTCTAGTGGATTTCCTTAATAACATTTGTTCTTAAAGTTGTTGAGTTTGTTTTTTGAAAAAATTTCTCGATTGCGTATAGGAGGTTTTCTAATATTATCTTGATCTGAAATTGCTTCTTAAACAAGATATGGAGCAAGAATTTGTCAATTTTCTAGGTTTTTAGGTATTT
>CAIGRR010297663.1:0-13416 GCA_903798365.1 Fraxinus sp. 1973-6204 | reverse complement strand
TACCTGGGTACCAAAAAAAAAAAGTCACATATAGGATAAAAAAATTGAACCGGACATTTCATTTAGTAAAATTTAAATTCGAAATATGAATTCAAGGTCACGTGTCAACGACTAATCTGAAATAGTCATAGCTATATTACAACAATGGGTAGAATGAATTGAATTCAAAAATAAAAGAACAAGCTAAATAGCAGAACTAATTCACAGTAAAACAAAATTATAATCAATTACACATACTTTTTATTGAAAAAATTATGATCAATTACGTTGACCCCGAAAAATTTAACACAAACGTGGACAACAGATGTCCGACCCACCCACTCATGCCAACTTAAGCAAATTCCGATGCATTTTGACCGAGGACCGGTGAGAGAAGGAGAACATGTGAACGTGGGAGATGCTTTACAAAGTGAGACAAAAGTGTTCGAGCACCGGCGGTAGTGACTAAGATGATTGCGCTAACAATCACCGACAAAGCGTAAACAACCTAAGATCAAACTGATAAATATAGAAAAAGCAAGAGGGGTTCTCGAGTGTTTTTCTTTGTATCTTAGAATCAATATTCCAATATCCTTCCCTTATCCAACTCTTACAATTTACAAAGACCACCTATTTATAGCATTCTCAGGTGTCCGTTGGATCAGAACCACGTGGTCTCATCTATTTAACTGAAGCCTCACATTACAAAGTCTATCATACAATAAATATATTGACAACTGGTTAGCAGCCCTATACATTAGGCTGACACACCTGACTTTCTTTATTACAAACGTTACAACAATCATTCCTAAAGATTGTCTATAAGTCTTGTAAGAGATAGCTTGAGCTTTATGAACTAAGGGCCTCAACCGGAGGGAGCTTCATATTGGTGGTCTTCTATGTGAAGAGCTTCGACTTCTTCTTTGATTTCTAACATAGCGCTTCACCTAAACAACTTCAACAATTTAGATAGTACTTCGGTACATGAGTTTCAACCTTAATTGACTTCTTTGCATTTGACCAATTAGGTTTCTGTTGACTTTACTTTCAGTGTGGACTACGACATAGTACTTTAACTGTAGCATCGGTGGCGAGGCTTAACAATAGTCCTCCAAGTCTAGGCATGATTATTTATGTAATGCGTGGACTTATATGAAATTTTTTGTTATGGGTGATTTTTACACCCCACAATGGTCCCCCAAGTCTAAGTATAAATATTTATATTATAGTTAGAATTTGAAAGTAGCTGATCTTCATGAATTACCTATCCATATTGTCTGAAGTTGTGTACCTATTGACCTCTAAATTTCTAGAATAAATTGGAGAAGCATTATTAGGACAAATTTGTCCGAGGCTATCCTCTCCGAAGTTGCTTGTATTTCTGAAGCATTATTCGAAGCGATTGAGGTGGAGTGTCTCTATTACTTGCCGAGGTTGTAACTCATTAATTATAGTGAATCAAGTTTTTTGAAACCTTGGGAAGACTAGGCACCCTCAATTATTGCGCCCAAATGATTTGTTGTTCCAAACGTTGTCAAGAAAGGACAGATGAAGCGGTTCGTCTTCCCATACACGCAATTGTCATTACATTTAATGGCAATGATGGCTATCATATGTGCATCATACAAAATTGAGATACATTAAAGTGCTGATGCAGACAGGCTGATCCGGACCGTAGAAAACAAAGAGTTCGATGTAGTGAGTGGCTTAGATTGAAATCTTTAATGAACAGTTAGATGACCTAGATCGACATCTAAAAGCTGGGATTAAAAGCTCGTGCCTATAAAAGGCAACATTTTGGGACAAAAAATCAATTTGCCATTTACACAATCAGCAATCTTATTTTCCAAATCTCTCAATCTCTTTTCTTTTCCTTTATCATCTCTGGTGACTGTTCCTTACCATCCTTTAGGCATTTAGTAAGTATTTGAACACTTTTGTACTCAAAAACATTATGGTATCTTCACATTTTACTGGGAGGATATAGATGTCAGCCAAATGATTGCTGAGATGTGGGTAACAATTACAAACACAGCCGACCTGGTTCGAGTTGTTAGGGTCGAACAAAGTGCTTTACTTGTCGAGGAGGATAGGAGAAATGGCGGAATGGCTTGGGGGCAGCCAAAATCCCTTCAACTGTAAACACGTCCCACTTAGCGAATTTAAGGGAAAAATATTGTATCTCATACGACATCAAACTAATACCTCCATCTCTTAATGAGAGTGCCTGCTTTCTAAGGCATAGGTGCATCACCGTCAACAAGTTCTTTCTTAAGGTAGGTGTTCGCTTGCCCTCTCATCTTTTCTTTAAAGCCATTCTGAGGTTGTACAGGCTGGCTCCTACCCAGCTCGTTCCCAATGCTTGGCCCAATTAGTGTAAACCTATTTCTTATGGAAGGAGTCCTTCCTTAGAGAAGACATGCCCCTCCACGTTTCTAGGCCATTTTCCAACCCCAGGTCTTGGGAAAAAGAGAATTCCAATGAGCGGTACTCCTTATATTCGTGGGGGTCAGATTCTCTCTTTATCTTAGGCATTCCTTCCTCCATTAAAGGATGGAAGGAGACGTGGTTTTGAGTTAGGAAAAAATGGTAAAAGTGTGAGGGAGAGGGTGACACAGGCCCTCATGTGACAGTTCCGACCTCTTACTCTGAAGCTCGTGAATGCTATACTTAACCTTTTTTTCTGATTTCTATTGATTTTGATCTTAACCTCTTTCTGATGTCTTGTAAGGTCGGTAGAACACTTTGAGCTTAGTCGAAGTGAGTGGGAGGCTGTTGAAAACATATACCGACGCCTCTTATCGTTACGTGAATTTGACCGTTTAATTAGTTCCAAACGGTTCTTTAAAGAGTTTCACTTAATGGCCCGAAGAGATAATGCCAATTTTCAATGTTCTTTATAGTTTTGCATGAACACTTGCTGACCTTATCCTTTACTTTTACAAAAAACTTCGAGAATGGGAGGCATCATACTCTTAACATGGCCACAATTCTTGCTATCATCTCTACTACTGGGAGAAAAGGGCTGAAACCCTCATCTATTGTAGTAAAACAGGTAAGGACCAAGTAGAGAGAGTCAGCCGGAAGGTCAGCGACCAAGAGGGAGAAGGGCGACACCCCCTGAAGGATAAGGGGAAAAGATAGTAGATGAGGTTCCCAAGAAAAAACAACATTTCTTAACCACCGGAGAATGTGGATCAACGTCCATCCCACCCCCATGCTCCAAAGTCTCCACCGAGGAAAAGCTAATGGTAGTTACAATAGTTGTAGCGAAGGGGGGCTAAAAGAGACAAACTACTTGGAGCCTTTAGGGCAGGGATCTTCAAAGAAGGCCAAATCTACGAGCGGGTCAACAGCCTCTGAATCAACCCACCAGAAACTTGTAGTCTCCCAGCTGAGTGATGAACTGGCTCCAAAGTTCTTACCATGCTTCCTCCAGATGTTCAGACTGCAACATCCACATTTCACAAATACTGGACGGATAGGTGGCAAGGCTTCGTGGAGACCAACGATGCGGTGGACCTCTTCGCCACCATGGTCAGCCAGATGAGAAGGGCCTTCGGGGTGGTCATAGAGGCTGAACCCCTCTTTAAAAACTTTCAAAATAAAAATAAACAGTTTGCAAATAAAGCCTCTCAGGCCGATGAGGTAGCCAGTAAGGCAAAGGCTGAGGCAATAAGGAAGCAGCAGGCTGAAGAGTCTGTGAAGCTCGCTTCGGCATTGGCGGTATTGAGATCAGAAGAAGGAAGTCCATTTGTCCTTAAGCGAAGCGGCTTCCATGACGAAACGAGTGGAGACTTCTAACGCCTATCAAAGGCTGGCTGCTAAGGCTTTGAAGAAGGCAAATAAGGAGAATGCTGCCTTGAAGTAGCAGGTGGGAGAGTTGAATGTTAAAGTTTTCGGCTTGAATGAGGAGTTTGAGATTGCTAGGCTGGAAGCTCAATTTGATGGTGATGATGCTGTAAAGCACTACATTGCCAACTTCTACCTAACGGAGGCGTACCAAAGCTTCGCAAAATACTGGCAGATGTATGCTTACACTGAGATGTTGGAATGGATTGCAGTTACTCTTGAACCATCAATACCTATGAGTTGATGTCAGAATTTCTGGAGGAGGGAGAACAAGAGCCTCAAACTCCGACGAGGGTAGCCACGTGATCGAGATTGAAGACGATGCTGCTAAAGAAATTTCTGAAGCCGTGGCTCCCAATGCTATAGTTCTCTTTATAGCTCCCCCACCTGTTTAGCTGATAGGTTTTTTTTTTTTTTATTTTTATTTTCCATGAATATGGCTTTGGCCCACCATTAAAATTATTTATTCAATGAATAAATTTTTTCTTTTGTTTATATAGGGGGTGTTTGGCACCCGTTTTTCAAGAAAAATGGGTTTTTGAATAGTGATTGATTGAAGAATGTGTAGTTAAAAAGTAAGGAGAATTTTAAGGTTTATGTGTAACATTATTTTATTGATAGAATGTGTGGTTGAAATGAAGAACGAGAAAAAGAATGAGAATGAGAAAAAAATGAATGCCAAACGGGCATACTCATGTCTCATTTACTTTTTTATACTTTCTGCTTATTATACTGCTTTGCCATGCTCTTCAGCCTATTTTGTTTGCAACTTGTTATTCAAATTTGTAATTTTTTACAAGTGTTAGAAGGTCGTTTACCTTTCTAACTTGACATCGGAGCTTATTTGTTGCGTTTATGTATGCTCCTACACTTTATTGCACTTCGACTTTTTCTTAAGACTTTTTTATTTGCAATTTGCACAAGTGTTGGTAGTTTGTGTTTCTTTTATTTATTTCTATGAGCATGGTGTTGAGTTGTTCGTCCATGCTAAGGCTTCATTAATGTTAAGGCATGTGCTGTCCACTTCACCAGTAAGGAGGTGGTCCTTTTTGGGATCTAGCTCTTCGTCAAAGTGCTCACTCTTCTCTGCATAGGGACGGTTCATCTATGCAGAGGCTTCTCCCTTGACTTTTGTCAATAATAGGTACTTTTTTCTTTTGTTTTTCGCAAACTATGCTTAATAAAACGAACAACAAATTTAATTTAATAAAATTAATAAATTTCTTGAGCATGAGGTTGAGCGGTTCTCCCATGCTGAGGCTTCCTTAACAACTTTTGTCATTAACGGCATGTCTTGTCCACTTTGCGAGTAAGGAAGTGGTACCTTTTAGGATCCAGCTCTTCATCGAAGTGCACACTCTTCTCTGCATAGGGACGTTTCATCTTTGCAGATGTTTCTCCCAAGACTTTTGTTGCTGGGAGATATTTTTCCTCTACAAAATGCTTTAATAAAAGTCAATTTTATTGAATCAAGAACTGTACAAATTGTATATTTACATTCTTACTGGTTGTATTTCCGTAGATGTTCCGCTTTCCATGGATGAGGTTGTGACTTTTCATCCACATTTTCGATTTTATAAGTTCCAGGCCAAACTTCTTCTTTGATGAGGTAGGGGCCTTTCCAGTTGGACCAAAGATTCTTGCCCTGTGCTCTTTAGAAGATAAGAGTACCCTAAGAAAAACTAGTTCATTCAAGCAAAATGACTTCTTCTTAACTTTAGAATTTAGTATCTAGTCATTTTTCGTTGGTAGAGAGCCAATTTTGCTTGAAAATCATCCCTTATTTCTTCAAGGAGACCTAGTTTCCTTCTTCTCAACTCGTCATTAGATATTTCGTTAAAATGAATGCGACGAGGAGATGAAGAACCACTTCAACTGGGCTCATAACCTCTATTCCATAAGCCATGGAGAAATGAGTTTCTCTTGTAGCTATTCTGCTTGTAAGATGGACCATAAGATTTGAGGTAGTTCGTTGACCCAAACCCCTTTAGAAGCGTCTAAATTTAATTTCAGCATGTATTTGATAGTCTTATTGACAGCTTCCACCTTCCCATTAGCCTGAGGGTGATGTAAGGAGGAGAAATGTTTCTTAATGCCTAGCTTCTCACATAAGTTTCTAACCTTCTTGTTGTCGAATTGTCACCCATTATCCAAGACAATTGAATGGGGAATTTTGAACCTTCAAATGATGTTTTTCCATAAGAATTTGGAAGTATTTGCTTCAGTTATTTTAGAAATGGGTTCGGCTTCTACCCATTTAGTAAAATAATCAATGGCGACAATTGCGAAACTGAAATTGCGCCTCTATTTAGGTAGGGGGCCTATAAGATCAATCCCCCATTTGGAAAATGGCAAGGGGCTAGAAACGATGCTTATTTCTTGAGAAGGCTACCTTTGAATTGTTGTGAGGCATTGACACTTATTGCATCTCTTTGCAAACTACTGTGCATTCTTTTTCAATGTTGGCTAATAATATCCTTGTCTTAACACCTTTTGTATTGAAGATCATCCTCCCGAGTGATTGCTATATACCCCTTCATGAATTTTCATGAGTAGATAGGTTGCTTGTTCTCCTCACGTGCATCGGAGTAAAGGCAATGAGAAACCTCGTTTATCGTTTATAGAGCACATCGTCTTGGAAATGAAGTGAGTGGATCATCTTCTGAGCTTCTATGCCTCCTTGTTTCAAAGGGTAATGTTTGGTCCTTGAGGAACCTTAGTATTGGCTTCATCCATAATGGAATATGTTCGACCCACATCGGCTCTTCTCCTATAGAAGTAGATGGTCTAGGAAGGTGTTCTATGGGCACCATAGTGAGTAGTTCAGAATCTTTATTGCTTACTAATTTTGAAAGAGCGTCAGCGTGAGCATTCTTTGAGCATGGGATTTGTACCAACTCAGATTTTTCAAAAGTTGGAATGAACTCCATGACCAATTTCAGATAAGTGACCATGGACTTATCTCTGGTTGAGAAATTGCCATGAACCTGGCTAACTATCAGCTGGGAGTCATTGCTGATTACCAGTCTCTTTACCTCCATTTCTATGGCTAATCTAAGGTCAGCTAGGAGGGTCTCAGAGTCTTTTATTGTCAATGGCCTTGAAGCCAAACCTTATGGCACAATTGAGCTCATGTCCTTTTGGACTAATCAGGACTACTCATTCTCCAGATCCAATCTCCCCTGATGAGCCATCAACAAAAAAGCTCCACGTGGAAGTTTCGGTAGGCTCAATCTCCTCTTCTATTTCTGGAATATGGGCGAACTCTACTACAAAATTTGCTAAGACTTGTCCTTTAACAGCAACCCTTAGTTTGAACACAATATCGAACTTACTAATTTTCACCACCCACTTTAGTAACCTTTTCGGAGCATCGGGCTTTTGCAACACTTGCCTGAGAGGAAATTTAGTTAGCATACGTATGGTGTAGGCCTGGAGATATGGCCTCAATTTTCAGGACGATGTCACCTAGGAGAGCACTAACTTCTCCATGTCTGGATAGCGAGTCTCTACTGCCAAAAGTGCTTTGCTTATATAATAATCAAGCAGCTGGTGACCACCTTCCTCTCTTATAAGAACCGAACTGATTATGTTGGGGTTACCGCTAGGTACGGCTGCAGTGATTCGTCAACTTAGGTTTGGAGAGGAGGGGAGCATGTCTCGTGCTTCTTCAACTCTTGTAGGACTACCTCACATTCCTTTATCCACTGGAACTTATTTCCTCCCTTCAGAATCTTGAAGAAAGGTAGGCATTTGTCGATCGCCTTTGAGACAAAGCGTTTCAAAGTAGCTATTCGTCCAGTGAGGCTTTGCACCTTTTAGGATTCTAAGGTGACCTCATTTCAATCAAGACTTTTATCTTCTCTAGGTTGGCTTCAAAACCTATTTGATTGACCATGTAGCATAGAAATTTTCCAGATATAACTCCGAAGGCGTATTTAAGGGGGGCTAAACCTCATCATGTACTTCCATAATATTTGGAAAGTTTCGCCTAGGTGCTTGACATAATTCTCTGCTTTCAAGATTTTCACAGCATGTCGTCCACATATACCTTCATTGTCTTTCCAATGAGATTGGAGAACATTTTGTTGACAAGTCTTTGATAAGTGGCTCTTGCATTTTTCAACTAAAAGGGCATGATCTTATAGTGACAAAGACTCTTGTTCGTTATGAAGGACGTATACTCTTCGTCAGCTGAGAACATCGGGATCTGATTGTACCTAGAGTAGGTATCCATGAAACGAATGAGTTCGTGTCCAGTTGTCGAGTCTACTAGTTAATCTATCTAAGAAAGTGGAAAGTTGTCCTTGGAGCAAGCTTGATTTGGGGTTGAGAATTCCACACAAACTCTCCAATTGCCATTGTGCTTTTTGACCAGGAAAGGATTAGAGATCCACTTTGGATATATTGATTCCCGAATAAAGTAATTGTCGATTAACTCCTTTACTTCATCATTTAAAGCCTTATATCTCTCTAGATTGAGGGAAATCATTTTCTATCTATGAGCTGTAGCCTTAGGATCAATTTTCAAGTGGTGGCAACTGACTTTTAGATCAAAACCAACCATGTCTTCATGCTTCCAAGCGAAGATGTCCAAGTTTTTGCGCAAGAAGCTTTTCAACTTTTTCTTAGTCTCTAGTAGCAGATCTTTTCCAACCTGCAAGCATGTAGAGGGATCTTGAGGATTTACTTGGAAACTCTGCAATTCCTCTACTAGTGTTGTTCGAGGCTCACAATCGATGATGCGAATGTCTCGTTCCTCCAAATTAGCTTCTTCTTCAGTAAATCTTCCTTCTTCAATAGATACTTACGATTCTTGGACAATCTCTTCTCCAGAGGTGTTTATGACTCCACAGACCGTCCTTTCTTCAGATGCATCCATCATTTCGACGTCTTCTCCTTATTTAGGGTTTTACCCTTGTTTAGGGACGTCATCCATGTCAATGTCTATTAGGATTACATTGACATTTCTCAGTTCTGCTTTTTTAAAGGTGTTTGAATACATTTCCCTTGCAGTCCTCTGGTCGCCTCTGACCGTGGCGATGCCATTTTCTATTGGAAACTTCGTACATAAATAGTGAATGGACGTTTACAGCTCATGATTTCTTTAATGCCTATCTCCCCATCACTTTTTGGTAGGCGGATCGGTTGTCTACTACCAGAAATTCCATAAAATGATGAGCAGTTAAGGGTATTGTTCCCATCTCCATTGCTAGAGTGATTTTACCCCTTGGGATGATGCTATCGCCAGTGAAGCCATACATGAGGGAATTTATTGGTGTTAGCTTGTGGTCAACTTTCATTTTATCAAATGGGGAATCAAAGATGATGTTGACATAGCTTCCATTATCTACTAGCATCCTTTTTAGGCAATTGCGGGCTACAATGGCCCTCACCACTAGGGTGTCACAATGTGGGTAATGTACACTAATTGCGTCATCTTGGGTGAATGTGATGGGTTGAACCCTTATCTCGGTGAAGGGTCGGTTGTTGCTAACTATGAAGCTTGCCATTGACAGGTCTTTGGCTTCCATTGCATAGTTTCTTTGGGAGTTTCTGGACTTTCTCCCAACATATGGGCCTCCAAAAAATTATGTCAATTACTCTGATAGATTCACGACCATCACTAGTTGGGGGGCTTCTTCTCTGACTTTGACTGTCCCTAGGTCTTGCCCCATCACTAGCTTTCCATTAAGGGACGTCATCTCTATTGGGACACCTCGACTCAACATTCTTGGGTTGTTGGTTCTGCCTAGGAGGAGCGTCTCTTCGGAGGTACCTATTTCTCAATTGATTGTTATTTTGAGAGTGCATTGTAATATATCTACAGTCACCAGTGCCATGGCTAGAGGAGTGGTGGTATGTACAATAGAAAGGCACTTTGTCCATATTTCTAAGTTCAGCGCCTCGTTCCCTACCTCTCCCTGTTTGGGAAAATCATTGGTATGGTCGGCCTTGGTATGTTGCGATACTAGGATTCACTTCCTCATAAACCAAAGTAGGCACTGCACTTAATGTTATTGTATCCAATGCTTGCCCTGGATTGAGGGAGGTCGACTGCCCAACCGGTGGTCCATCAAGTGAGAGGTCGTGCCTCTTTCTTTTTGCATTTGAGGATGTGGGAGTAATTGGTTTGCCCTTTTCCCATGATCTCTTAATTCTTCATTGATTATCTCCTGCCTTATAATTTCCAGTAAGGCATTTCTCCAGAAGAGAGGGTTACTATCTAGTCATTTCCTTATGGGTGTCATAGCTTCCCTATCTGTAACTTGCACATTGTAGGTCGTTTCATCAATGAAACGGGACATGAAGTTTTTCAATGACTCGCCTTGTTGTTGTCTCATGTCCTGTAGGCGCTATATTGGTCCTTTACCTTCTTTGCTCGTTGTAAAGTGCTTAAGGAAAGTTTTCTTGAAGTCTGGCCAACTTCGGATGCTTTCTTCCAAAAGTTTGGTATACCATATTTCATCTACTCCACTTACGGTTAAGTGGAATGATATACACTTCATGGCGAGGGTTACTCTTCTTAGGCTCATGTGAGTCTTGAAGCTATTGAGATATTTCACAGGATTGCCTATTCCATCATACTTGGGAATTTTAGGGAGCGTAAAGTGGTTTAGTACATGGGCATTCCTAATCCCTTGCGAAAATGGTAGATTTTCATTATCGTCATCAAGATCACAGGACCTTTATGGCTCGTCTAAATATTCATCTTCCCTAAATTAAGTTTCTGACGGTGCTTGGGAACGTCCTGCTGACTCCTGTAGTGCTCCGCTCTCCTCTCACATCTATTTCTAGGGGAGGATTCTGAGGGACATCGTCATAAATTGTTTCATTTTGTCTTTCAAACCAAGGAGGTCCCTGTTGCTTATTTCTAGGTATATGGGGAGGTTGAGCCTACCTATTTCTAGGCAGCTCTTGGCTCAGCCTGTCAAAAACACTAGCGGACCTCTGGGCATGTCTTTTAGGTCGTAGTTTGGAGAAAAATTGAATGGGACCTCAGTGGGTCAGTCAGTGGCATAGTTGATGGATATATCAACCACACCTTCCCTTTTCTCGGGGAGCTCCTTCCCTTGCGTAATGTTGTTAGTCAGTCATTTGGCTTTGGACCTCTTCTTACCGTGGTAGTAATTTCCTTGCGAAGGATCATGAAATGTATTTCCATGGGCTGCATATGGAAGAATTGAGTATCCTCCTTGGCCCTACACGCTCCTTAGCAGCTCAAGCATGGCTACGTTCTGTTGGGTTATAATTCTCATGTTTGCAGCAATTGTGGCCACCTCCCTAGTAAGCCTAGTAGCTATCCTAGACCTACCTCATTTGTACTGTTGGTAAGGTCGATGGCTAGTAGCTGGGACAACATACGAGGGTTCCCTTTCTTTAGGGTGTTCCCTAGTCCTTCGAAGTGCATAATCATCATTGTTTGAACTCTTGATAATAAGCTTTTTCGAAGCAAATGATATTCGTTTTTTCAAGGATTAAACTGGCTTTCAATCAATTGGTTTATCTTGGACTTTCTCAACGACTCTTTTTTCAAGAACGCTCATTTTTTCAAAGGTTTGAAAATTACTTCACAGTACGAGTTGCTTCCAACTGACTTTTTCCCACAGGATTTTCGTGGTTAAATGTGCAGATTCTTACAGACAGCGCCAATTTGTTGACCCCATTTTTCGTAAAGCAACGTGGACAACAGATGTTTGGCCCACTCACGCCAGTTCAGGCAAATTTCGATACGTTTTGGCCGAAAATCGAACGAAGAAAGGGAGAGCGTGAACAGGGGAGATACTTTACGACACAAAACAAAAATGCTCAAGTACTGACAATAATGACTAAGATGATTGCACTAACAAACAATCACCAACAGTGTCAATAACTTATGATCAAACTAACAAATGTAGAACAAGTAAAATGGTACATTGAGAGTATTTTTCTTGAATGTATTCTTGTATATTAGAATCAATACCCTAAAAATCATCATTTACAATTTACAAAGACCATCTATTTATAGAGTTCTGGCCGACGTGGAGATCGTTGGATTGGAACCATGTGGCCCCTTCTCCTTGACTGAAGCCTTATGTCATTAAGTTTATCATACATTAAATAAATTGACAACGGGTCGACCACCCTATACATTAGGCTGATACAATTGACATTCTTTATTATAAATGTTACATCAATCATTACTAAAGATTGGCGATTTTCTGTGTGAAGAGCTTTGGCTTCTTCTTTGATTTCTTACGTAGTGCTTCAGTTTAAGAGTTTCAACCATTCAGGCAGTGCTTCGGCACATGAGCTTCAGCCTTTGTTTGACTTCTTTGAATTTGAGCAATTGGGTCTTTGTTCATTTTCCTTTCCACGTGAAGTATGACGTGGCACTTTGATTGGAGCCTCGGTGACAAGGCATAACATATATAATTCTGTTGGTATTTGTTTATGGGAAGTGGGAATTTGAGGCCTAGGTGACAATTACATGACATTAAATGATATATTCATACGTGACTCATATAATTAAACCTATAAAATGTAGCCACTTAGATTAGTGCTCTAACACCACCGGTGATAATTAACATTTCTTCAATATATGTAGGATGCTATTTTTCACAACAACGTTACGTCACCCAGGCTACTTTGTGCAGGGCTTGAGCTAATGGAGTAAATCTGGCTGCATTAGCTGGTTTTGAGGTGGTTTGGCATGTGGAATATGTGCTTTTCATAATTTTTTCTTTTGCATATTTTTGACAAATACCGCGGTCGGCTATAGAGCAATGTTTGTGTATTAGGACATAACATACACTTTCTTTGTTAGTGAACTGTGTAATGACTTGAGTAAAAAGTTTTAAAACTACATCTTGTCAAAACATATCCTGCAAGTTGAGGTAGAATTTGAGAGAAACTCTAAAAACATTTTTTTTTTCTCTTTCATTTTATCTCATTATGTACTTTACTCATTTTTGTTATGCCAATCAGGCTGAAAAAAAAAGCACGAAGGTGTCGCCGTATCTTAGCAAACAGAGAGTCAGCTAGGAAAACAATTCGCCAGAGATAGGTAAGCTTTGTCAACCATCCAATCAAGTATAGTTCTGATAGATCTATTTTCATTCGTCAATGTAAAAGCATATAACTATTAATCATGGATTTTTGGTTCATGTCACTCAAGCCACCTTTCATCCACAGGATCCACAAGTATTACTCACTGTCACAACTCGCTAGTACTACCCATGTGTCACAACTCGCTTGATCTATTTCATAGTTTAAACCGTTTATAAATACTTTCCAAAAATGAAAAAGAACTTTAACTTATGTTGGGAAAACAAAAGACACGAAGGGCATATTGATGCTGATGGATTCAGGGCTTGGATACGAATGACAAATAAAATACACATTGTTAGTGGTCGTTCTGTTGTTTTGAAAGTGATATCACGTAGTTGTTTATATGTATTTGTCGACGCAGAGGCGAAAATGCTTCTCCGAGATTAAAACAGAAAAAAAGGATTCATGGGTGGGTTTAAAAGCGTTGGCAAACTACCTCCGAATGAGGCTTAATAAGCAAGTTTTGACAGACAATTGATGAGTGTAATTAACTCA
>CAIGRR010297643.1:0-10476 GCA_903798365.1 Fraxinus sp. 1973-6204 | reverse complement strand
TGTTTAGTCTGCAAGGGAATGTAAAATATTTCTAAGAACCAAAACTTCACCCTTGTCTAAGCAAACTACCAACTTTGTTCTCTTATTTTCCCCCATCCATTCACCCACCATGAGTCACACTCTCCTCTAAATGAGGTGGCTGCAGTCACTCTTCTTTCCACCGAAGAAGCTCTGGATTCGTCTGCACTCATCTCGTAAAAAATGTAAATCCTCATTTCCTAGAAGTCTTTACATTTCCTAGTTGATTAATGCTTCCCACTTCGAAGTTCAAACAGATATACTTCAATATTTCCACAAACTCGGATATCATTAGCTTTTCGTTTTTCTTCTCTTTATATCTTCCTCGTGCATTACAAAGAACCTATACGGCTATACTGGTTTCTCTTTTAGCATGATAATTTAAAATTGCATTCTGTACTTTTCTATCTCTATCGATGCTCAGCTTTGAATTTATGCTCAGCTTCTCTCATGCATACTTTCTCAAGGGATCATTTACAAAGTAAACTCACTGCATTTCCTATATTGGTTTCTCAGGTAGAGGGATATACATTTTGTACGAGGATATCAAGAACTGTCCCTATGAAGATGTGCATGTTCTTTGGTCCATATTAGTGGAATCACATCCACCAGCTTTGCCACCACCAAAATGACGTTCTGACGTACTGTACAGAGCAGGGAGATTACACGCATGTACATAAGACGGAAAAAAATTTACCTATTTAGGTTTTGCTATTTTCTTTTCACCTTATGGTTTTCAATCTCTTTCGAGTGAGCTCTGTGCAGAATGTCTTAATAAATTATTGAAATTCACTTATTCTGAATATACCGGTCCGTCAAGTTATCCAAGAAATATAAAATAGATGACAGTATTTAGAAGCAAAAACAAGGAAAAAAAGGCATCATGTTTATAAGGAGCTTCTTATCTGGGAGAGAAATATAGTTGACCATAAAGTATAATTCATTTTTAAAATTTTGCTTCTTGTTTCCCATTCCAGTTCTAGCAGTTGACACGACAGTTTTGACAGGTTATTCACACCTTTAATGTTGAAGAATTACGCACCAAATCGATACCACTTGTTAGAAAATAAAGGAATGAGAATAATATAACAATATCAAAATCAAACAAGAACACAAGATTTACATAGTAAAATTATACCACGAGCGGAAGAGGAGAATTTATTAATAACAATAATAGAAGATTACAAATTATTGTGTAGAATGTAAGGATTTTCTCAATATGAGTAGTACACCACATATATATAATATAATACTAAGACACTTAACATACTAGGAATATAATACAATGAAGAGTTCAGTATAAGGTGAAATCTTAATACAATGGGTAAAAACTAATAATGGAATATTTGGGATGAAATAGGAGTTAAAAAGTGCCAAAAAAATGGACTTTAAAAGCTGCCTGGATATCACTGCCGCTTGGACGGCATCTTTGTGGAGCTCGGGCGGTAACACCGTCGCTCGAGCGATAACCTAACACCGAGCAAGTGCCAAGGTCTCTATTCTAAGAACTCAAGCGTCTCTTTAGCGTGAAGCGAGCAGCCTTCTCGCGTAATTGTTTCCTAATCCACCTTGGACTCTTTCAAGACATCTTCAAGTCCATTACCAACTTTCAAATTGAATTCCAACTTAAATTCCCAAATTGACTTCAACTAAAATTCCCAACTAGACTTCAAAAAGAATTCTCAAGTAGTCTTCCAAATAGAATTCGGGTTACACCCCAATTCTAACATTTAAGAAGTTAACTAGGGTTTACTGACAAAAGCTAAAGACTGGATTTGGTTTGGTGTTATTCTGTCCGTCCAAATATTTTCTGAACTTTAGGAACTAACAAAATCATTCCAACAGAACAGAAATTGCAGAGTTCCTGTAATATCTCCTGAAATAATTTATAAGAAACTAATTCGGAAGATAGATTATCATAAGGCGAAATACAAAAGCAATCAGAAGCTAGTTACAGCAACAATGAAGTGAGTACTTAGACTTGAAAAATGAAGGCAGATGAAAAAGATAATTATGAGCTCATCAGCATAAACATATTATTAATAAGCGACAAAACTTGTCAACAGATTGGAAGGGAAATGATGGATAATTAAGACTGGCGACTAACCGATGGGCATGACATTCTGCAGTATTTTCTCGAAGTTAGCAGTAATCTTACACTACCCATCATCCTTTTACAGCTATCTGGAGAAAACATGAAATGTCATACATGGTCTCTTCTTTTCTGTTATGATTTAACAAAAACAGGAATATTGTAAGCAAATGCTGTTATTCAACAAATTGGGAACATTGTAAGCAAATGCTGTTATTCAATATGTAATTACATTTTCCCCAATCAATAGAAGAGTCACAAACTAGTTTTACATTATTCATATATCTAACTCTGTTAAAATAAAATTTTAGGTTTATGTGGAAAAATTGCATTAGTAGGCTGCAGTAAATGTCATCCTTGTTTCTTTTCCGTTTTAACTAAAACAGGAAATATGGTTACCAACAGTTTACTACATTTTCCAACATGAAATACAAGATCACAAACTATACACATTTTTTTCTCACTAATTCTGTCGACAGTTAGATATCACTATCTGTAACTCAAAGTTGTATCGAATGAATGTGGCCATTCCCATGGTAGTTTTTTGAACCCTTTGATCAGTTGATGTGCTCCCCTGTCAAGCCTATACGGATTTTCTTCTTTTACAATAAATAATATTAGCAGCATGCTTCATTAAATACCATTGTGATTGAGGATTAACACATAAAATTGTAAAGATAAACAAATTATCCACACAAAATTTGATTTCCAGATTGTCACTTCTCATTTTAAAATCAACCATAAATATGTGACATCAAACAGCAACTTGCCCCCCACCCCACCACCTCATATTGGATCACGAATGTCCTGCATAGTTTTATTGAATGCATCAATGATATTCCGCACTATGGGCAGGAATGATATACCTCATGAAAGTACATCACATGCATGATCCTATTGCCATACAGGGATAGAAATGCCCATAATCATCTATCTTTATCTCTGAAGCCTGCAAAAGATAACATTTTAAGACAAATGAAAACTAAATTGATCAGTAACTGAATCATAAGCGTAGTTATCTTCTGGCGTCTCCACAAAGTTTAGATCAGAAAAGAGTACAATCCCAGAAGCTTTCCATTTGTTCTATTCAATCTTCTAATGTTTCGTGTTACTGTAACCTCGAACTGAAATCTATGTTATAATACTAGAACTACAAAGAAGCTACTAAGTTGGCAGCTTTTGATAATGATAATAACATGGAATTCAATAAGAAAATAAACAAAAATGCTTAACGGAACAATTAAGCAGGTTTATTCAGACTTTTCCTTGAGGATTTCTATTTGAAAGACACAACTTACATCTTTACAAGGCAGAAGAAGCATAACGTTCAACCACTCCTGGCAGCCATTCTTTACAGTATTTTAGGCCAACTAACTCAGCATGAGACAAGGCACCTAGAGGAGTATCAGTTTTCTGCAAGAATAAGTTAGTGATAATTAATCATGGAACTTCCTCTTCAATCACTGGCTATGAAAATTAGAACAGAATAAACATATATATCCTTCTTGAAGGGAACAGTAGTTCGTATCACCATCTTCCACGTGTGATCCCCTGACCTAGTGCACAATATGGCATTTTTCAAATTAAAAAACTCAGAAAGAGGAAGATCATGTATAATGCACGGCAAGTAGACTCGTGTGGAAACCACAATATTTGCTGCATATAGTTCTCAAGGAAAAAAAATGCAAACTTTAGAAAAAGTGCAAGCTAAAAGAAAAAAGTCAAACTCCTCTCTTGAACAGAAGATGGTCATGAAGTGCACTTGAAGCATCTGACTTAAAAATATAAGATGAAATCCTTTCCATAGTCATTGTTGATAACATCTTTCCTCCTTGAGCATCAGAAGTAACTTGCCTCCATCCCATATTAGCAATACTCTTACCCTGCTTAGTTAGCCGATAACCCTATTGGAATTACCAAAACAGCAATTAGCATCTTCTTCTGTACGATGATCACAATTAAAAATGAGGAAATTAACAGGAAGCATGTCATAAACTCCATATTTTATTATTAATTTATGGCATAGGAAGTAAGAAGCAATACAAAATGCAGTAAATAAAAGTCTAAAAGAACCAAAGTTTTAAGAGATGCACTGAAAAGAAAAATATATAAATAGAAATGCCAATTTTCATTATTTAGGATCAGTGATGAGAGTAGTTGCAGGTGCAAGAATTGAATGTGGCCAAGTCTGCGACATCTTATCTCAACGACATCAACAGCGACAGTCGTTGCCAAAGCAAACCAACAAATTACCTTATGCTAGATGACACTGGCACATCTATATTCAGAAAACAGTTTTGATGATAAGTTTTATTCTTGATTTCGACCAGTATTGTGCATTTGTGCTGTTTATTGTTAAGCAAGCTCATTGACATTGCTCCTCCCTCCAGCCCTGGAAGTTAGCGATCCAGTTAAGTTTGAAATTTTAAGTTGTCTAATAATCCCACCCTTTCAAGACGCATCAGATGAAAAAGTCTTAACAGTTTGTAGATTAACCTGTTAATTACATACAAATCTAATATAGATTTACACACATACATAACACCCTCATATTTTTGTATTGTCAACACATTTACCTATCATAAATGAATATAATGTATCCAAAATCGAGGTAACTAGGGAGGTGCAGACGTGCTCTCCTTCATACTTTCAGAGCTAAATTTTGTAATATGAACCTGACTATTTCTGCTATGAGGTTAAATTCAAAAGGCTTGGATTAAGTAAAGGAATTCTAGGGTTCAACTGGACTATCCACTAGAGAAGCCTGTCATTTGAGCAAACCAAAATGAATTTACATGCTTGAATTATTTGTGATAATTCTTACGAACTAGAAAGCATTTGGACATCATTAGTGATTTCCCCTGGCTTTAACAGAAACAGCATTTCCCCAAGTAATGCTATGACTAACAACCTACTTATCCCGGGGAATCACAAAACACCATAAGGGTAAGAAATAACCCAAGACATCATTATTAGGAATTTCCAAAATAAATAGGGATGTCAACATTTGAGAGTATTTCTTAAAATTCAAACTATCATCAAAGAACTAAGAATAACAATGCTTTTGGACATATGTCTATTGTATTATATATCAACAATAAAACTTTTAAGCCGTAGAAACAACGATAAGCAAGAGAAAACTCTTAAGTCTCCCAATTAAGCAACTAAGCTAATTATATTATTCAATACAAAATTAGACAGATGAATATAAAAACACACTAGACTCGTAATGTTAATATACATACGATGACGCGGACGAGAGCACGCAACCCTGGGACATCGATTCAATCGTCATTGGTAGCCGTAGCTGTCGGCCGATAGCCGAGATCATTACGACATTTTTCTCCATCTTCCCTTTTTTTCACTCTATTCTGCTGCAATTCAAAGAGGATTTTGTGTAGATTAATGATTATAATTAATTCATTTTGAACATAAATGATACCGCAATAGCAAAAGGTGTCGTGGTGTAGTTGGTTATCACGTCAGTCTAACACACTGAAGGTCTCCGGTTCGAGTCCGGGCGACGCCACTCTTTCCTGCCTCTTTTTAAAATAAATTTATATTTTTATATTTTCTTATTTATATTTTCAGTTGGGAGGGAGAGTTATTCCCGTCTCCGCCGCCCACTTACTCCTCCGAGCACCTCCTAACGCCACTCAGGTATACTAATTTTACTTACCACATGGAGGCTTCGATTCCTCGTCGTTGATTTAATTCTTCTACTTTAACCCAAGTTCGCCAGTCCAAAACACAATTTAACCTCTCGCACCCTGTTCTTCTCCCCGCACGCCTTCAGCTGCGTAATTCGCATCTCATGCAAACCCTCGCTCCACTAATGGACTCCAGCTCTCACTTAATAGTCCCTCATGCCTTCGACGACAATGGGTCGCCTTCGGTGACGACTCTTCAAGTTTAATGTATTTGGCATAGTTTTCATTGGCACAATTTTTGTTTTGTGATTACTGTTAAGCCATTTTGGGTACGACTTAACCTTAAATCCGGGTTTTAACACGAGGGGGGCCAACTGGCTATAAATCTACTAACCATGTTTTAGCTTAGCCATGTCGGATACGATTAGAATGTGTTAGCAATGGAGGTCGGTTATGAAAGGAGGGGTGGCATGTAATGACTCTTATTGTATCGCCAAGCTAGAGCTTGATTTATGGGTTTATAACCAGTTAGCCAACGTCCCCTTAAAAGCTGGTTGAGTTTACTCATTAGAATTTTTTTTGGATTTTTGGTCATAATATTAATTCTTGAGAGGTGTAGGCGGAAGAGTTGGAGTCTTGGAGAAGTGGAGAGGGTTACAAAAGAGACAAATGTATACGTGAAGATTAATCTGGATGGTAATGCCGTGGCTGAAAATAATACAGGGATACCATTTCTGGATCACATGTTGGATGTGAGTTTTCCTTTGTTTTCTGTTTAATGGTTAGTTATAATTATTTCTCAACAATGATTTGTTTTGTAGGATAAAGTTTTTGGTTTTATATATAGTCATGACAGTTTCGGCTATGAAAATTATTTGTTAAGTTTGATGTCAATTTCAATGGGTCTAGCAATGAATTGGAGTGGAGAAAAAGAAATCTTGTAGTTGGTGTTTAGTGGAACAAAACTTAGTTTGTTGTAGACTTGTAGTAGTGAGTAAAATGATGTGGGTGTTAAGTTTATTCTTAGAATATCAATCTGATTTTATGCTAATAGTTCGATTATCATTATGTTTCTCAGCAACTTGCTTCGCATGGATTGTTTGATGTGCATGTGAAGGCTACCGGGGATACACACATTGATGATCATCATACCAATGAAGATGTTGCCCTAGCCATTGGAACAGTGAGTTTTAGATAATTTTACACTTTATTTCATAATTTTGTGATCCTATGATTAATGCTTAGACATCACGTGGACCTCATGTGTGTGTTTACTGGAGAGGATTGGATAGTAGTGATGAAGAAAAAGATGCTAATATCCTGTTTGTAATACTATCTAATTTTTCCAAATAAGGTGTATGTGATGTGCTATATGTTCTATGTCGCTGATCTGTGTGCTATTGTTTCTGAAATCCCTTCTCAGCTTATGATTTATGGACATTGCAACGGTCTTGTAATTCCAGCCCTTCATTAATGACAGTTCGTGACTACATTTACCTTACAACTATCAGTATGGATTTGTTCTTAGTCATTAATCAAGATTTTTGGTTGATTTTTAGCTTCTATGTTTATACTTCTCCTTGTCTCTGAAGTCACACGATTGTTTTATCTATAGAGAGTGATTTTGTGGTCCAGTAGGTAGGTTAAAGATTCTTGTAACATGTGATGAGTGGTTTAAATTTCTAGAAGCCTTCAACTAGTGGATTTTACTTGAAAAAGTCATTTATTTTTTGCCTGAAATTTTTTGGCAGTACATATTGAAATTGGCAGCTCTAAATGTGTGGATTTATTACATATTGTAATATGTGATGAGTGGATTTATCCATGCAGGCTTTTCTGCAAGCACTTGGTGATAGAAAAGGAATCAACCGGTTTGGAGACTTCTCAGCTCCACTTGACGAAGCACTAATACATGTTTCACTGGTATGGTAACACTTCTATGAAGTAACTTTCCGCCAATTTGATTATTTTCCATCAAATTTAAATTTAGAAAGTGTCTGCCTTGTCGACTTGGACAATGTACGGGATAATCTCTCGTCAGCATCCTTGAATTCTATTTAATCTGATTAAGTGAGTATGGTGGATTACCTTTATGAGAATGATACTAAACTCATTAATGCAATCAATCTTGGATACATAGAGGCAAAGTACTAGGTATAACAAGATTAGAGTACTTCCTTGACTTTCTGAGTTTCTGTTATGGTGTTCGTCCCAAGTTATGTGGTCGGTTTCTGTAATGAAAAATATATGTAATCATTATATTCTTGTTTAACTATACTGTAGGATTTATCTGGAAGACCACATTTGGGTTATGATCTACACATACCGACAGAAAGAGTTGGTACTTACGACACTCAGGTAATTTGAATTCTATATTTACTTCAATATTTATGGATGAATTTACTTGAAATTTTCTTAATGTTTGCTAACATGATTGTGTTCTAGCGATATGGTTAGAGTCAGCCAAATTCGACACGATTTGATTTTCATTTTTTCTTAACAGAACTATGTAAAGATTGTTTTACTACGACTTTGTTTTGCTTTTAGCTGGTGGAGCACTTCTTTTAGTCCTTGGTCAATACCTCTGGAATGACACTTCATATACGTCAAGTAAGATTTTCTACTCATATTTCTGATCTTCAATGATGGTTAAGCATAATGATGTTCTTTTGTTCCAATTGATAGTGGATAACAATTTCTCAACATGGAGGCACCTTAGATAATTTACTTACCTTTACCAGAGAAGGACGGGCAGCTATCTAAAACTAGTCATTGCAAAGCTCATACATTTTGGCAATATTGATGAGAAGTGCATGTTTGGCCAAGCTAAAAAGTTAACTTATAATTAACTAAGTTTTTCTATTTGATAAATATTATATATTGTAAATGAGTTAATTACTTATTTAAATAATAGGAGTTACTTATAAAATGAGTAACCTTTTCTTTTTTACTAAATAACTTATTCAAGCATATTTGTAATTACATCCTATTTTAATTCTTACAATTGCTGCAGCATGTACTATGGTTTTCTTTTATACGAGGAGCATGTGTATTATCTCAAGTTTTCCATTTGGTTTCATGTTAAGCATCTGTTTGCCAAATTTATAAATGATATATAAAGATGAAAGGTAGTGGGCCCCACGAAATATGCTGTTGAAATTAATGTTTGACTTTGACTTTGACTTTGACTGTATTTATAAATCATTTATAAATTTGTATCCAAGTGGAGTCTTAAGTTGTATATCAATATATTTCTGAATGGGAACAGCTTGCTGGGAGAAATTCTCACCATATCATTGAGGCAACCTTCAAGGCTTTTGCAAGGGCTCTTCGTCAAGCTACGGAATATGATCCACGCCGTCACGGAAGCGTGCCAAGGTTTGAATTTCTTTTATTTACTCGAGAGATATGTATAGTTTTGTGGCCACAGATTTTGGACACGTAGTGACTCGTAAAATGAATTATGACAAGATCTTAGCTTCTTTAATAGTGTCCAATAGTATTCAATCTCCTACCAAAAAGGCACTAAAATTATAGGTGCGTAGCTGAGAAATTAATCACGCGTGCAACATTTAGTGGTGTTGATTCAATGATCCCTCAAAGTTTACATGCAAATATGTAGATTATGTGAAGCTGAACTCGAAAACTTGTGTATACAGCTCCAAAGGGGTTCTGTCGCGTAGTTGATTCCCAAAAGCCATGTCGAAGGGGGAATTATGGTAAGCATAAGTTGATAATGATAAATTCTATCATGAACTATACAATGAGCTTTTCTTGACTCTGTCTCCTCCTAGCAGGGATTCTCAAGTCCTAGCATTGCTGTTGTAATACAAGTTGGGAATTATCAGATTGATTGCCTTTTTTCTCTTACAACGATGTGTGATTTGTATATTTTATTCGAGTCCTTGGAAACTCAGAGAAATGCCCTTGTTGTACATTACTTGCCATAAAATTTAACTATTAAGATAAATTTGTAATTTGAGAAATTCTTCGTTCTTTATTTAGCAAATTTGAAGGTACATTGTAGTCTTAGATATTTAATGAGCGAATTTAAACAATGCTTTCTGTTGGTCAAGCTTGTGGCTTTATATTGTGGAATGCCAATCTGTTGGAACAAATTATATGCAAAAATCAAGTTACATTTGGATGATTGAACACTGGATTTCACCATCTAATGCTACCAAGTGTGGAAATGAAAAAAAAATCGTAAACATCAAATTGATATTAAGTGACACCCTCTTCAACAGATAATAAAAATCGACGTGTGCCCCCATGGGCATGGTGCATTGGTAAAGTAGGAGGGTTTTCTACGNTTGGATGATTGAACACTGGATTTCACCATCTAATGCTACCAAGTGTGGAAATGAAAAAAAAATCGTAAACATCAAATTGATATTAAGTGACACCCTCTTCAACAGATAATAAAAATCGACGTGTGCCCCCATGGGCATGGTGCATTGGTAAAGTAGGAGGGTTTTCTACGAAGTATCGGAGATTTGAGTCCTCGCGGCAGCTGGAAGGTAACATTTATGTTGAAAGACAGATGTTCAGTGAGGTCAAAGTTATGGTATGCTTTGTCGTCCCTTCGGGGGTCAAGTCCACACGTCGTAAAGAGAAGTCCACAGGGAGGAAAATTGCTTCCTGAATGTCCTATCCAGTGTGTATAAGTTGTGACCGTATCCGAATTTGCTTGAATGGCAAACTAGGAGGGAAGAC
>CAIGRR010297606.1:0-13846 GCA_903798365.1 Fraxinus sp. 1973-6204 | reverse complement strand
TGCTCACATACAGGAGATCGGATCGGTTGGAAATCATCGGTTATCCTGATTCCGATTTCGGAGGATGCTAAGATAGTATGAGATCCACTCCAGGCTATATCTACATATCTGCTGGAGGTGCTATTTCATGAAAGAGTGCTAAACAGATACTCATAGCAACTTCCACCATGACAGCGGAGTTTATATAAGGCATCAAACCATGGAATATAGCTGCGAAATATTGTCACTGGACTGCGCATTATGGACAATATAGATAAACCATTCAAGTTATTTTGTGACAATAAATCATCAATGATGTATTCCAATAACAATAGGAGCTTGACGAAGTCAAAACATATAGAGATCAAGTTCATGGTTGTTAAAGAAAGAGTTCAGAGTCGACATGTGTCCATATGGCATATAAGGACAAACTCAATAGTTGTGGATCCGCTTACTAAGGGATTGATACACAAGGTCTTTCGTGAGCACACTACTCATATGAGTGAATATCTCTTGAGGATATCTAGTTTCAGTGAGAGTTTGTATTTCTGTGTTTTTCATTTTAGACACATGTATTGTCATTTTGGATATGGTTTATGGTTAAATTTATTTTCGATTAGTTTTTTTGGGTTTATTATCTCTGAACTTGTTTGAAAAATGATCTCACTAAGATTAAGGTGAACCAGTTGGAAATGGGCATGTTAAGATCACATCAAATGTAATTTTCATGCTACACATCCAGCCTTGATCCATGCCATTCAGTTACGTCAATATACGTGACCATTGACGAGTTTAATTACGATAAAAGTAGCAAAACCCACTTTAATCCTATATTGATATGATTGATAGACCGAATTGTTTGAGGATGCATTCGGTAATGATAGCAAAATTCGAAATACTCATAAGATTATGTTTAATGCACAATTATAAGATAACACATATAAATCAAGTGTAAGATTGTAAGGATTTTTAATCGGTCATGTGAGTTTATATGTGAATTATTGTGTATAAAATTAAAAGCTATCAATTTTGGTTAAACATGTTTAAAGTGATCTAATAAAGTTTCGATATTTTGGGTTTTGAAACATCTAATTAAAGTGTGGGCCTTTATGTGTAGAGATAAAACATGTTCCTATTTTCATGATGGACAGAACTAGGTTAACATGCCTTTAGTGTGTGTGTGTGTGTGGTCCCCGAATCACACGAGTGATTGTTCATTTTGTTCTGACTCTCATCATCATAGAGAAATAAAGGGACAACGTGTTGATCTGAAAGACTAAAATCGTAGGACTCATTCGTTGCATTAACCATGTCTGATTCAGGTACGCTACCGCTTTGGTTCATAAATTCTTGGTGATCCAACATGAAAGATCATTATGACGGTAAAAGTTTTCCCTATAATATGGTATAAGAAAAAATGCAGAGCTATTATTAGCAGAGAACTTTGTACGAATTTATGGAGTGTAACAAATCCTTTTTAGATAAAAGATAGAGCATATAGTTTTTGAAATTATTTAACTTGAACATAAGAAAACCACTTGATTCTCATCTGTTCAGTAGTTTTTTCTATAAGCTTGCTTGACTTGCATATTATTTTTCACTCGATCATACTAATGATAACAAGTTAAAGTACCTTTTCAAGAGAAAAATCCAATTTTGAACGCAGGTATATAATCATCACTTCAATCCCAATTTAGCTATGAGCTAAGGTAAGTTGTTACTACAATAACAAAAATAGATTCGAATCGATGTGCTATCTATCCATCACAGAGTTCTAGTGAATAACTAGTAAAAGTTGTACATAAATGAGACATTTAATTTGATCACATCCAGATACTTGGTCGAGGAGCTCGTTCCAATGAGTCTAATCAACCACGATTGGAGCATCTGATGTCTTACCGCGATAATTGACTTTTGTTAACAATTCAGGTGGCAAATCACCCCTCAGGATATGAACTTTGAACCTGAGGTTTGTACAGTTGCATTCCATTAGTTCAAAGACACAAGCATCTCCAATCTTCAATTCATTTTCAAGGACAAATGCTTTCCACTTGCTGTCAAACTTGGGAAGCCACAATCTCCAATGTATATAAGAAATGTGGAAACAAAGATCGAACCAGGAAGAGATAATATTATTAATTTTGAAAAAGAGAATACAAAACAAAAATGAATTCATGTTCTTCAATTCTACAAAATAATCTGGTCTACTCTATTTATACAATTAAGTGAAGAATCTAATAACAAATTATATCTAATTTTCACAACAGATTTGAGGCGGAAGAAACAGAAATCACGTGCATTTCATCTTCCAGAATTTTCTTTCCCGGTTAGTTGTAATACGGTTAGTTGATTCCATAATGGTAAATACAGTAAGATGCAATACAGTTACATGCAAATACGGTCAGCTGCTATACGGTCAGTTACATACGTTTAGCTAGTTAGCTAGCTTCAATACGGTTAGTTGATTCCCGGTTAGCTTCAGTACGGTGAGTTGCTTTCTTCCCTTATTTTGATAGCCCCCAACAAGATGGAGAGTAGATGTTTTCTACTCCCATCTTTAGCATGTGAGAATAAAAATCACTTGAGCACAATGGTTTTGCCAGTATGTCTGCAACCTGTAATTCACTATTCAAATAATTTGTAACTACGCTTCCCTCTTGAATTTTATCACGAACCAAGTGGCAATCAAGCTCTACGTGCTTGGTCCTTTCATGAAAAATGGAATTAGCTGCTATATGCAATGCTGCTTGATTATCACAGGATAGCAAGATAGCTTGAGGGTGATCCACCTTTAAATCATGCAATAAGTATCTAAGCCAAGATAACTCATAACAAACGTTGGCCATTGCTCTATATTCAGCTTCTGTTGATGACCTAGAGATAGTATTTTGTTTCTTCGATTTCCAAGATATCAAAGAGTCCCCAATGAAAACACAATATCCTGTTATTGATCTTCGCGTATCCAAGCATGCCCCCCCAATCTGAGTCACTGTAAGCTTTAAGTTGGAGGGCTGATGTTGAAGCGAATAACAATCCTTAGCATGGTTCCCCTTTAATATACCTCAATACCTTGTAAGCTGCATTCAAATAAGGCATTCTAGGATTTTATACATATTACCTGAGCAATTGAACTGAGTATGCTAGGTCTGGTCTTGTGACAGACAAGTATAACAATCTCCATGTGAGCTTTCTATAGGTAGAAGGATCTGATAAGAGTTCTCCTTGGTCCTTTGAGATTTTGATGTTCTTATCTAGTGGTACTTTCACTGGTACTGCCCCAATCATTCTTGGATCAGCTAAGATATCAAATGTGAATTTCCTTCTTTGATCTTGCTACCTCTATGCCAAGAAAATATCTCAAGGTACCCAAGTCCTTGATTTTAAAACTTTCATCAAGTGAATTTTTTATAGAGTGAATGACTTCCATATTGTTTCCTGCCACTATAACATCATCCACATATACCAGTACAGCTATAAATGAGTCATTTGTACTTCTTGTGAACAAGCTATAATTTGATTTTGATTGCTGGAATCCTTGTTGAAGCATAATGGATGACAGCTTTGAGTACCATTGTTGAGAGGCTTGCTTTAGTCCATATAAACTCTTGTTAAGTTTGCATGATCATTTGTTGAATAGCCTGGTGGAAGTTCCATATAAACTTCCTCATTCAAATCCCCATGTAGGAATGCATTATTAATATCCAGTTGATGTAAATGCCAGCCTCTGATTACTGCTATAGCTAGGATAGTCCTCACAGTCACCATTTTTGTCACTGGTGAAAAGGTTTCATGGTATTCAAGACCCTCAATTTGAGTATATCCATTAGCTACCAACTTGGCTTTCTTCCTTTCCTTCGTTCCATCTACTATGAACTCGATTTTGTACACCCACTTACAACCTATAGCTACTTTTCTAGGAGGTAAGTCTGCTACAACACAATTATCATTCAACTTTAGAGCCTTTATTTCAGCATTCATGGCATCTCTCCACTCAGGATGTTTGATAGTTTCCTGAAATGAGTTAGGTTCTGTGTGTACAGAAATAGATGAGATGAAAGCTTTGTGTGATTCAGATATTTTGTGATATGACAGTAGCACATAGGGAAAAAAGAGAACCTGCTATGACTGAACCTTTACCCTTGTCCAACTCTTGTTAATGGGGAAGTGAGGTAGCTTGCTGACACACAAAATCCTACAAATATGAAAGGGCTCTCCTGACTCTAGTGGATATGTGAGGGTGATAAGGAGTTATGGAAGTGTTTTGGGGTGAATTCTGGGTATGACTAGCTTGTTCTGTTGAAGCATTTTGGTTATGGTCTTCATCAATTTGCTGTCTGTTTCCTGCAGGCTCTTCTGAGGATTGGAAATTTTGATTCTCATGGTAGTCCAAGTCAGTGTTTGTTGAATGAGGGTAAACCAGGTTATTTGGATTAGGAAGGGTGTGTTCAGTCCCAAGCATTTGATCATTCTCTGCATATTATGTTTTGTAAAAGAAAGAATCTTCATAGAAGATAACATTTTTAGAGATGAATATTTTGTTTGATTCAAGGTCCAATAGTTTGTAACCTTTAATTCCATAGGGGTAGCCCAAAAAGACACACTTTCTTGCCCTTGGATCAAACTTATGCCTATTATGTGTGTGAGAGGATGCAAAGGCAAGGCAGCCAAACAATCTAAGATGAGAGTATTGTGGTTTGGTTTTAAACAAGAGTTCAAATGGTGTCTTATTTCCAAGGAAAGGTATAGGTGTCCTATTAATGAGAAAGGCTGCAGTCAGTACACAATCATTCCAGTATCTCATAGGGATCCTACTTTGAAATTTCAAAGCTCTAGCCACATTTAGGATGTGTTGGTGCTTTCTTTCCACTATGACATTTTGTTGAGGTGTTTCAACACGTCTTATGATGTATAATACCCCTTTTGGAATAGAACTCCTTCATATCAAACTCAGCTCCATTATCACTTCTAATCACTTTAATTTTTACTTCAAATTGAGTTTCAATCATGTTGCAAAAATTCTGCAAGGTATTTGAGGCTTCAGATTTAAGTTTGAGTGTATAAATCCAAGTACATCTGCTGAAATCATCAACAACGCTGAGAAAATATCTTGATTCATCATAAGCAATCTCATTACATGGTCCCAATAAATCACAATGAACTAATTCAAAACACCTCTTTGACATATGTTGACTGACACTAAATGGCTGTTTATGCAACTTGGCTAAAGGGCAGATAGGACATGGTTTGTTTGTGTGTTTGAATGTATTATCAAGGCTTAGTAGGCTCATTCTAGAGTCTGAAGGGTGCCCCATTCTATAGCGCCATAGATCAAAGACTTTGGACTCACTAACTACAATTGCTGATGTGGGAACTTTATTGATGAATGCAGGTAGATAATTTGTTAAGGTTGCAGGAGAGACCTCTTCCTGCAACAAGTGGTACAACCCATGTCTCACTTTAGCCATTCCATTCGTCTTCCAAGGAGAAAATGAAACAACAATTTGATGATTCTGTTAACTTTCTGGCTCAAAAGAGATTAAAAGTAAAAGATGGAACACACAAAACTTCATCTAAAAATATTTGCTCTATCAGTTTAATAGTTCCTATATGAGTGATAGGGACTACGTTTCCATTTGGAAGAGTAACAGAGTGTGGGACTTCTCCTTTGATGGTAGTAAAATGTGCTAGGGAGCAGATCATGTGATCTGTGGCCCCAGTGTCCATGATCCATGGAACATCAGATGTCCCTTTTGGTTTTGTGACATAGGTAGATGAGCAGGAAATTATACAAGAAATCTTTGGTATTTCAGACTCTTTTAGAGAAGAAGATATGAGAGTTTGCACTTGATTTGCTGAGGAGATGTGTGACTGAGTTCCCTGCAGTTTAAGTAATGCCATAAGCTGATTATATTAGATTTGAGTTATAGATACTTGGTAGGTCCATGCTCTTGTCCAGCAGCTAAAGGACTTGTAACCTGATTTGCAAAGGGTATAATACCTCTTTGCTTGTTATAGAGCTTGTGACCTGGTGGGTAACCATGAATTTTGAAGCATTTATCCATTGAATGACCAGGCATTGACAGTGTGAGCACACTGGTTTATCAGGATTGGCCTTGAAACATTTGTCAATGGAATGGCCTGGTATTTTGCAAAAGGTACAAAAGTATTTCCTCTAAGATCCAATGTTCTGCCTTACTGCCTCTCTTGGAGTAAATTTCCCCATCATGGCCATGGATTCAATGTTAGGAACTTTAGTAGATATCTGCCTCGTCTTTTCTTCTTGCTGGATGATTGAATACACTTCGTTCAGGTTTGGGAAAGGCTTAATCAGGAGTATTTGTGCCTTGATTCCCTTGAATGATTCATTTAAGCCCATAAGAAATTTTATTACCCAATCTCTCTGTTGGTTGAGTTGAGTACTACAGCTTTCAACCCCCCACAGGTGCAATTTGGAATGGACTCATAATTCATCAGTTCATCAAGAAGAGTTTTCAGTTTAGAGAAATACACACTTACACTGTCTTGATTTTGTATGAGGCTGCAATTCTCTGCTTCACCTCATAAATTCTAGGAGCATTTTGCTGTGCTAAATGCTGCTCAAGCTCTAGCCACAACTAGTGTGCCGTTTCAGCATACAAGGTGCTGGTCTTAATGTTAACAGACATGGTGTTCTGCAACCATGTAATCACAATGTCATTGTACCGGAGCCAATGGTCTATTAGAGGGCTATCTGCATCAAATGGTTCCATCAATGAAACCCAACTTGTTTTTTATTCGAAGAGCCCTCTTCGTTGATTTGGCACAGGAGTGATAGTTGCTTGAGTCAAGCATCTGAGTAACAAGTAATGCACCAGAATTTTCATTGGCTCCAATGAAGAATGAGTTGTTTGGCTGAGATGGATCAACCTGCTATGCAATGGTGTTTGGAGGTTGATTTTGATTATTTTCATTTGAGGATTGATTTTGATTATCATTAACATGTGAGGATTCATTTTGGGTCATCATGGCTCTGATACCATATAAGAAATGTGGAAACAAGATCGAACCAGAAAAGATAATATTATTACTTTTGTAAAAGAGAATACAAAGCAAAAATGAATTCCTGTTTTTCAATTCTACAAAATAGTCAGGTCTACTCTATTTATACAATTAACTGAAGAATCTAATAACAAATTGTAACTAATTTACACAACATATTTGAGGCAGAAGAAACAGAAATCACGTGCATTTCATCTTCCAGAATTTTCTTTCCCGGTTAGTTGTCATACGGTTAGTTGATTCCACAATGGTAAATACGGTCAGCTGCAAATACGGTTAGCTAGCTTCAATACGGTTAGTTGATTCTCGGTTAGCTTCAATACAGTGAGTTGCTTTCTTCCCTTATTTTGACAATGTAAGACATGTTCCAGTTCTTGCCACCATGTCTGAGAATTACTCCGACTCTTGCACTAGGGAGCAGCGGAACGAATTTGGCCGGGGGACGCTGTCAGCATTAAACGAATATGAATAAACAACAAATCATTGAGCCCTTTCAGTATGAATGACTCAAAACGACAACAATCATATTGGAAGCAAGAGTATTTACGAATTGAAAGGGGCGGTTGACATGTGATTTTGTCATAACCAGATGGAAAAATGGCCTCCCTGAAAGATAATGGATGTCATCCTCTTCCATTTGAGCTGTTTTAGGACTCGGCACATGAGTATGTGTAGCATGCGACAATGGCTCTGTCTAATGAAAGTTAAAAAGATGTTATGACAATATACAGTATATATTTTCTAGTTCAAGCAAGGATCACTGCACTTGGCAAGAAACGTTGGGCAGAAAAATTTCAACAACTCCATGCATATGCAGAAAAGCAAAGCATACCTTCATAACAGGAAGAGATTGACAAAAATAATATCATGTTTAATTGAGAGCAGTTTACGACATTTAGGCAACACTTCATACATTTGGCAGTGTTGCCTAAATGTGCTAATAATTAATAAAATGTACTTTTTTAATCGACATAATTAATGGAATGTTGAATGTAATGGGAAAAATATTGAGGATATAAGTATGATAAAATAATATAACAATAAATTAGTTGGCAAATATGAAAAAAAATGGATGAAAGTGCGTGTTTCATGAAATTAACATTACTAAGAAGTTGAAGGATTAAATTGATGATTGAGAAAAGTTGAAGGATGAATTTTACATTATTAAATAGTTTGAGGATATTGAAAAGTTAAAGGACGAGATTAGCATTGTTAAGAAATTGAAAGATTAAATTGACGATCTAGAAAAGTTGAAGGATGTATTTTACATTATTAAATAGATTGAGGATGAAATTCACATTATTAAGAAGTTGAAGGATGTTGAGGATACTGAAAGTTGAATGATGAAATTAACATTATAAGAAGTTGAGGGATTACATTGATGATCTAGAAAAGTTGAAGGATGAACTTTAATTTATTACATAGTTTGAGGATATTGAAAAGTTAAAATGATGAAATTAGCATTATTAAGAAATTCAAAGATCACATTGACGATCTATAATATTTGAAGGATGTATTTTACACTATTAAATAGATTGAGGATGGAATTCACATTATTAAGAAGTTGAAGGAGGTTGAGATACTGAAAGTTGAATGATGAAATTTACATTATAAGAAGTTAGGGATTAAATTGATGGTCTAGAAAAGTTGAAGGATGATTTTTTTATTATTAAACAGTTTGAGGATATTGAAAAGTTAAAGGATGAAATTAGCATTATTAAGAAATTGAAAGATTACACTGACGATCTAAAAAATTGAAGGATGGATTTTACATAATTAAATAGATCGCGGATGAATTTGTGGATATTGAAAAGTTAAAGGATGAAATTCACATTATAAAGAAGTTGAATGATGAATTTTACATTATAAGAAGTTAGGGATTAAACTGATGGTCTAGAAAAGTTGAAGGGTGAATTTTATATTATTAAATAGTTTGGTGATGAAATTGTGGATATTGAAAATTTAAATGATGAAATTTACATTATTAAGAACTTTGAAGACTTACAAATGATGATCTAGAAAAGATGAAGGATGTATTTCAAATTATTAAAGAGTTTGAGGATGAAATTGAGGATGTTAGAAAATTAAATGAAGAAATTAATATTATAAAGAAGTTGAAGGCTGGATTTCACTATATCTAATAGTTTGAGGATGAAAATAAAAATATGAAGGGGTTAAAGGATGAAGTTACAATTATTCAGAAGTTGAAGAATTAAATTGATGATTTAGAAAAACGTGAAGAATGGATTTTACTTTGAAATAGTTTGAGGATGAGATTGAGAATAATGAAAAGTTAAAGGATGAAATGTAGATTATTGAAAAGTTGAAGAACGAAATAAGAAATAAATTGATGATCGAGAAAGTTAAAGGTTGGATTTTACATTATTAAATAGTTTGAGGACGAAATTATCGATAATAAAAAGTTGAAGGATGAGATTTCTCTTTAACAATAGTTGGATGACCGAACTGAACTTATTTGATAGTTGAGGGTATGATATTTTAATTAATTTATAGATGGACATCTGAATTGTATTTTTCGAATAGTTGTAGGATGGAATCGCTAATAATTTATAGTTGGAAGGCCGAATTGTATTTTTCCAACTGCTGAAGGATGAAATTGCTCATAATTTATAGTTGGATGATCAAATTGATATTTTTGAATAGATGAAGGACGGAACAGCTAATACATTTATAGTTGGATGACCTAATTGTGATTTTCTAATAGTTGAAGGATGAAATTACTCTTAAACTGTAGATGGAGGACCGTATTATTATTACCAATAGTTGAAGGATGGAATTGTTCTTTTTTGAATAGTTGAAGGATGAAATTGCTCTTTATTTAAAGTTGGATAACCGTATTGAACTGTTCTAATAGTTGAAGGATGAAATTGCTATTTATAACTAGATAGATGATGATATTAGACTTTTCCAATAGTTTAGGTTAGATTTGTATTTTTCCTATAGTTGAAGGATAAAATTGCAAGAAGGATGAAATTGCTCTTAATTCATTGTTGGATGACCGAATTGAACTTCTCCAATAGATAAAGGACGAAATTTATCTTGTCAAATAAATTGATACCAAATTGAACTTCTACAATAGATAAAGGACGAGATTTCTCTTGTCCAATAGATGGATACCAAATTGAACTTGTACAGTAGTTGAAGGACGAGATTTCTCTTTCCCAATAGTTCAAAGACCGATTAGAAATTTCCCAATAGATGAAACTGAAGTTGAATGACCGAATTGAACTTGTCCAATATTTTTGGGACGAAATTGCTCTTGACCAGTAGATGGATGACCGAATTGAACTTCTCCAGCAGTTGAAGGACGAAATTGCTCTTTCCAAATGTTCGATGATCGAATTGAAATGTACAATAGATGAAGGATGAAATTACTATTAAACCGAAGTTGAATGACCGAATTGAGATCGTCCATTTGTTGTGGACGAAATCGCTCTTGAACAATAGATGGATGACCGAATTGAACTTCCAAAGTAGTTGAAGGACGAAATAGCTCTTTCCAAAGAGTTGGATGGCCTAATTGAAGTTGACAAAAAGTTAAGGACGAAATCGTTCTTGAACAATAGATGGATGACCGAATTGTACTTCCACAGTAGTTGAAGGAACAAATTGCTCTGTCCAAATAGTTGGAGTACCGAATTGAAATTGTCCAATAGTTATAGACGAAATCGCTCTTGAACAATAGATGGATGACCGAATAGAACTTCCCCTGTAGTTGTAGGACGAATTGCTCTTTCCAAGTAGTTCGACGACCGAATTGAAATTGTCCAATAGATGAAGTACGAAATTACTCTCTATATATAGTTGGATGACCACTTTATAATTCTCGAATAGTTGAAGGGTGAATTTGCTCTTAAAGTGAAGTTGAGTGACCCAATTGAACTTGTCAGTAGTTGGATAACCGAATTTAACTTCTCCAGTAGTTAAAGGACGAAATTGCTCTTCCCAGAAAAATGGATGACCGAATTGAAGTTTTCCAATAATTGAATGACGAAATTGCTCGTTGTTTATATTTGGATGACTTCATTGTCATTATTGAATAGCTAAAGGATGAGATTCCTCTTAAACTAAAATTGAATGACCAAATTGAACTTCATCAATAGTTTAGGGAACAAATTGCTCTTAAAAATAGTTGGATAACCGAATTGATCTTCTCTAATAGTTTGACCCAATTGATCTTTGTATTTATCGAATAGCTGAAGGATTAAACTCCTAATTGATCTTTTAGAAAAATTCAATTTGGTCATGCATATATAAATTTAAAGATATTTTATCCTTCAACTTGTTTAAAACTTCAATTTCATCATCAGAATATAAAGTCAAAGCAATTTCATCCTTTAAATTTCATCATGTTCATTCATCTATACTTTCAATGCAATTTCATCCTTCGACTATTACAAACATCTATTTTGGTCATCCAAAATGTATAATCCATCCTTCAACTTTGGTCATCTGTCTCTACTTTTAAACCAATTGAGGATTAAAAAAAATATTAGTCATACAACTATAATTAAAAGCAATTGAATCCTTCATTTTTTTTTTTGATAAGCTTACTTTGGTCATCTGTCTATACTTTTAAACCAATGTCATCCTCAACTTTTTAAAATTCGATTCAATTTGGTCATCCAACTACAATTTAAAATAAATTTCATGCTTCATCTATTATTTGGTGATCCAACTATTTTATAACGTAAAATACACCCTTTAACTTTTCAATTTAATCCTACAACTTTCTTGATAATCCCATTTTCATCCTCAAACTACTAAACAATGTAAAATCCATCCTTCAACTTTTCTAGATCCTCAATTTAATCCTTCATGTTTTTATATTCTCAATTTAATGCCCTAAAGTATTTAATAACGTAAAAACCTTTCTAAAACTTATTAGATCATCAATTTTATCCTTTAATTTCATAACAATGCTAATTTCATCCTTTAACTTTTATACATCCTCATTTTCATCCTCGGTCTATTTAATAAATGTAAGATCCATCCTTCAACTTTTCTGGATCCCCAATCTCATTCTTCAACTTTTCGATATCCTCGATTTCATCATAAAACTATTTAATAGTGTAAAATTTATCCTTCAACTTCAAATAATGTTAATTTCATTCTTTCACTTCTTATTATTTTCATCTTCAAACTATTTAATAACGTAAAATCCAATCTTTCGCTTTTCAAGATCTTCAATTTAATCTTTCAACTCCTTAATAATGTTAATTTAATTCTTTAATAAATTCTCAATATCCACAATTTCATCATCAAACTGTTTAATAATGTAAAATTAATCCTTTAATTTTTATGGGTCATCAATGTAATCCTTCAACTTCTTCATATCCGCATTTTTCACTCTCAAAATGTTTGATAATGTAAAATTCAGCTTTTCTAGATTTTCAATTTAATCCTTGAACTCCTTAATAATGTTAATTTCCTCCTTCAACTATTTAATATCCTTATTTTCATCCTCAAACTATTTAATAATGTAAATCCATCATCGATTTGGTCAAACAATAATCTATTCTTTAAATTTAATATATCCCCATTTTCATCCTCAAACTATTTAATAACTTAAAATCCAACCTTCAACTTTTCTTGATCATAGATTTAATCCTTCAACTTCTTAATAATATTAATTTCATTCTTCAACTTTTTATATCCTCATTTTCGTTCTCAAACTATTTAATAACGTAAAATCCATCCTTCAACTTCTTAATAATGTTAATTTCATCGTTTAAATTAGAGTAAGAAGCACTCGGTAATCTTTGTGCCAACAAATGTCTCTTTTTATGGAGAAAATATTATTGATGCTTAAATCTCAAATAGAATTCTAAAAACTTTTACATTGAAGATTAAGTACTTAATATGAATTGTGGCAATCAATTTGGATTTAACCACGTTATTTCAGCTTCGAAATGAAAACAATAACAATCAAGTAAAGGAAACTTCCTCCCATCCCATGACGATTTGTTCGTGAATGCTCGTCACTAGTAATAGTATGTCATCGTATATGATGATCATGATCCTAATCCTAATTATCCTACATAGTCACGGGCATTATCGAGTGCTTCAAGCATTATTTTATGTGCAATATGTTGTTCTCTCAGTTTCCTATGGGCCTCAAAAATCGACATTTCCGATTCTTGTGTTTGATTCTCTAAATCTACGGTTAACGTTGTACCTTTCCTTTGCTGCAGCATCGTTATCAGCTGGTTTTCTTTATTCATCTTCCTCGGAGCACCCCTTAGAAGTTGTGCAGACTAAATGCCCTGCAAAATCACAATCTTCACAATAGTACAGCCAGAAATTATTCCGCATGATTCCACGACACAAATCACAGGCAAATACAGTGCTTTTATCCTCATAAGGCGAATAAAAAACCAGTTTTAATTCATGAGGGTGGTTTTCAAGAAGTACAGTACTAGGTAAAGTGGCAAATTTTACGTGAAGATCAAATTAACTGAAACCAAAGGCTCTGCCTTCAGATCCACATGCATCGCAAGTGTATGATCTGTTGATAATTTCATAGTAATTGTGCTAAGAAAAAGAATCACATAAGTGATTGATAGTTCAAAATTCATACATGCGGAAGACATTGTTATGTATAAATATTACCAATTAAATCTTCCTCTATTGGTCCTCAAAATAATCAGGGATAATTATATTACCACAACAAAATTTACTTGTTATACCACAATTTTAATCAATTTTTTTATTTACTTAAATGACCTAAGTAGAATTACTTAACTACCCACAATTTTATATAATTCTTAAACATTTTTTCTAAATGCACCACAATTTCTGCTTTTCC
>CAIGRR010297598.1:0-17236 GCA_903798365.1 Fraxinus sp. 1973-6204 | reverse complement strand
CGTATGATTTTTTATTTGATAATTATTCTATTTGTTTATCTAATAATTAATTACGAGGTTCAATAATTTTTTATCAAAAAAAAAAAAAAAAAACTTTTTTTTCACAATTAGGGCTGTTTGGTACCGATTAAAATCTAATTAAAATTGAAAATATAAACGTTATTGGTTCCCACTCGTCTAATAAAAGTCAACAATAACAGCTAATTTTTCAATTTTAATCCGATTTTAATATCTACCAAACGGGCTCTTAATAACATAATAATAAGTTAAAAGAGATAGAGAGGGAAAATTGTATTTCTCCTTATTCAGTATATTTCTGCATAAGTACTTAATTCAAAATTGTAATAATGAATCAAAGTAAGTCTTTCTTGTATCTTAAATTTGTGAACGGCAGGAAGTTATGAATGTTTTGGGGTTAGAAAATAGAATTGTTTGCCTATTCACTATCAATATTTTTATTTCTATTAAATTATTTATTTGAAATTAGGGAATTGACCGAAATTCCTTTAAATTGGACCAAATTTATAAATGAGTGTAGAGGGAAGGTAGAAATTGAGAGATTGGAAAAATTCTTGATCGTCTTTTGAAGTGAAATCGTAACACATATTTTAGCCATAAATGGCTAATGTTGTAATTAGCAAATTACTATTAAGGGTAAAATTTGAAGTCATGCGTGGTATTTCAAAATTTGAACTGTTTTTTTTTTTTAATAAGATTGACATTTTAATATGAAATTTCAAATATTAATAACTCGTTAAACTATTTTACATGTAACTAAGTACGGAGAAAATAATGGAGAAAATCAAAGGGAATGACACAAAGCAGGAAGGGATTTTACATGTAACTAAGTACTGAGAAAATAATGGAGAAAATCAAAGGGAATGACATAAAGCAGGAAGGGATTTGTTTTGCGTTCCAGACAAGAATGAAACCTAGGAGGACATACGCTGGTCTCAAAAACAACTTCTCCTTCAATGAAGCGGAAAGTGAACCCAACTCAAATATGCGCCCCCCAACTCATTTCAATTCATAATTTTATATAATTAATTATTTAATATAATCCCCCTCCTCCTCCCCCTCCCCCCCGGCCCCCCACCCTCTCTCTCTCTCTCTCTCTCACACACAGAGACACAGAGAGAGGGAGTGAAACGCTTTTTCCTTTATTGGCTAAAAGGGGTGACGAATTCTTTTCTCTTTTCACAAGGAACCCAACTTTCCAAGAAATCCAACACACGAGAAAACTGCTTTATCCAAGCTAGATAACACCATTTAGGCCAAAAGCACCTTATAATTACATACATAATTTGTAGAGCCCTTTTCACTGTACTGAAGTGTGCTCTTTAACCTCTCTTTGTATGGCATGGACATTAATGGAAAACGTCATGACTACAAAAAAAAATGTTGATAGAATTCATATCGACGTTGACGTGGCGACACGCAATTGATTTTTTTTCTCTCCATCTTTCAATGATTCCACGTCACGTGTTGTCCGTCAATTTTTTTTTGTCAAAATTTCTTGTAGGTGTAGCACCCTTGGATGTTAATTTGGTACGTATGATGACTAATCCATCACGAAATGTCAATTTTATTGAGCTTTTTAGACAGATCAATTGTTCATTTTTGAGCATTTTGGACTCTAATATCGTATTGAGATTCTTTAATTTGTCTTTGTTAAAAGAAGTAATTCAAGCACTTATTAATTTTATTTTTATTCGCCGTGTGAGCTTGCCAAACAAGATGATAACTCATTTGTGCACTGATATTGGATTTGGATGGCTCATTTGAGTTTCTAGATGGATCAAATGTCTTGTTTGAATATTTTTGGGCTTCAATACCACTCGAGATTCCATTTCAAAATATTTACCTTATTAAGAACCTTTATATGTTGTACATTAATTTTATATTTTATCCAATTTAAAATATACATTAACTAACGATATTGTCGTAGATATATTCACTAAGACATGCATTATCCCTCACCTAAATAATAATGTTTTTAGGTCTTTTGTATTTAGATTTTTTTGTATACAATTGTGTAAAATACGCATACATAATTACTTGTCTTTCTTGGTTGAATTAAAAGCAATAAAATAGAAGACAAAGACACGACAACAAAACAAACCTTACTAACTAGTAACCGCCGCATCCAGATCACGGGCTCAACTGCTGCGAAAATTAAGGTGGAAAGTTATAAAAAATACACGCATCTCTATATTTACAAATTTACATGCATTTTCAATTGAAAAATAAATTAGGGTTTGACATTTTCATGCATGCACGTGTCTCTTCTTTTTTTGGAAGCCAGCGTAGCCAATCGTTTCCGTATTACTCAGGGAAAATTTAATAGTAATGCTATCTAGTTCCACTGGGGTCTCAAAGTTATGTTTGGTTCATTTATTTTTGAGTTATTCCTCACGTACAGGAAATGGTTTCACAGAAATTTCACAAACTTCTCACTGTGTTTGGGGACTCACCAAACATTAAAAATGAAAAAGAATAACCCACCCACCCTCTATTGTCTGAGTCCGGTAAAGCTTCTGTGAATATATTGCTTGTACGTGTAGCAGACTCCTTTATTTTTTAGAATTAAACAGGAAACTCAAAAGAAACAATGTATAGGCTTAGCCAACGCCAGGACAACCTCTAATTGAATTGTTAAATTTTGTCTTAGATGGCATCCAAGTTTGGATTAATTTGGTCATTTCAATCTAGTACGAGTCATTAAAACTATCTAGTATGTCCGATCGATAGAATAAATGGTGGATTAGTTAGATAATAAATAATGCTATTTACAAGTACTACTTATAAAATAGAATACATCATAACTTTATTAGAGAATATGTCCATTATCACATGGTCGCGTAGCATTTACAAATAACTTTACTTTTTGATGATCCGAATATATAAACATAACTTCATGAAAAGTAAAGAAAATGAAGATATTGGGACAATATATACATGAAACACATTATCATATTTGTATAAATCGGTAATGTGTTACCCTCAATTTTTTTCCTCCTATAACTTTCAGTTGTATATATTGCGATACGCGTCTATGTATATAAAGTCAATTTTTAGTAGTCGAGATTAGCCATTTTCGACTTTAGCTAAGGGTTTCGTAGATAGCGAAATTTGTAAAATTACAACTTAGCACTATAATTAGGGTTTATAAAGGTAAATAGTGGTGCACAAGTCATCAATTACTAAAACTAAACTAGACATGCTTAGCCAGTATTAGTCCCATTTATTCCACGGAAAAGGCTACCAGAAGAATTGATTAGTACACTAAAGTCTCTTAATTAATGTAAATTGGCCGTTCTTACAATAATGTATCCACTTCCACTCTAATATTTTTTTAATAATCGTGAATGTCCGGGCCAATTTGCTCGCATCTCAACTAATCCCACGAGGTCCTGAAATTTACGGTCGAGTACTCACCTCAATGGTATGAGGGGACTCGAACTGGTGACTATTGGTAAGCAAACTCAAAACCTGATCAATTGAGCAACCCCTCAAGATTATCCACTTCTACTCTAATGAAGGAAGTTCTTAATCATCTCAAATAACAAAAATAGAATATGGCATTTGTTTAATTTCTCTAATTCAAAAGTTGCTTGCCACAAATTTAGCAGTGAAAATGAACCGCACACGACATTTTCAAAGGAACCCAACCTTGAAGAAGATATTCCTAATAGTGTTTGTCAGTAAGGTTAAGTGTCCATTTTGCTTTTGAACTAAGACTTAATTTAGAAGCAAATATTTTGAAATCGAACTGAGAAAACAGTCACAACGACTAAATTTGATATCCCTGTTTTACTCTTAGCCAAGTGGTTTCATTGAGGTCCGTCTTCCTGATCAAAAAAAATCTGGACGGCACCTCCCTCAAAAGTCCCGTTCCAACGGTCGTCATGTGTCCGCAAAGCGATGTTCGAGTTTCTTATGAAACTATTACTCAGGGACGGAGGGAGGGGTGGGCTATAGCCCAGCTCTCCCCCCAGCCCATATAATAATTTATTTTTTTCACGATTGAGCTTTACTTTTCTTTTTTAAAGATTAACCAGATATGCAGCCCTTGCATAAAATTTACAAAATCCTTAATTTTGGAAAGGCTAAAACCAACGTTTTACCTACTAAACAAGATAGACATTACATGTTTGCTAGATTACTAAACTAAAAGGTTACTGATAACAACAATTGTAACTCAACATGCACATGATTTGTTCCTTAATTTGCTTTATTTTGATTTTAACAAATTTATACTGTTTAATTTTATTCAAATATTTTAAGGAGCTAACTAATTCCCATTTGATTTGGCTAATAATCAAATTTTTGTTAGAACTTTGTTACGAGTGTTCACAAATATATTAGACCAATGTTTTAAAAATCGACCTGGTCATCGACCCGAAAAAAGTGAATGGTCAAAGTGTACAACAATCGAACCGAATGCAATAAATACATACAAAAATAATAAAATACTATGAAAACAATATTTTTTTTAATTTCATATTAANAGTGTTCACAAATATATTAGACCAATGTTTTAAAAATCGACCTGGTCATCGACCCGAAAAAAGTGAATGGTCAAAGTGTACAACAATCGAACCGAATGCAATAAATACATACAAAAATAATAAAATACTATGAAAACAATATTTTTTTTAATTTCATATTAATAATTCAAAGTATTTCTATCTTTGTTAATTAGATTCAATTTCCTACAGTTAGTCTCGATACTTCAAAAATTAAAAATCAATATGTTAAAATAATTTACTTTGTTAAATTAAAATAGTCTAAACTTATAGAAAATAATATATATCATTAATATATTACTAATTAAGTGCAATTTAACTTAACTTTGAAAATTAAATAAATGAAAGGATAAAGGTGAATATTACAATTTAATTAGTTGGGATTTGATGGGCATTTTAACATTGTTTTGATATGCCACTACCTCACATTGAAAGTTTATGAAACCATTAGAGAGAAGAGCATCTAGAAAAGACATTATCTTACATTGGAAATTTATGAAACCATTTGAAAGAAGTGCATCTATAAAATGAGCATGTCATCAAATAGTTTTCTATGGGTCTTTGAATTGTAATTTATGAGGTTCATTCATGAAATAAAAAAATTTTAAACTAAAAAAGGAAAAAAATCGAAAAAACCACCAAACCACAACTAGTTCACCGGTTTACGGTTGAACCAACCGGTTTAGTGGATTTTGAGCGGTTTTGTCATATTCAGTTAGCTGATCATGATTTTGCATGATTTCGGGTCTAATTTTTGTTTTACTGTGTGGTTTAGAGCACATTTAGTGTATAAGTTTATTGAAAAAAAAAATTTAAATTTTAGTCAAGTCTAATGTATTTTTCTAGCTCCGCCCCTGCTATTACGGGGACATAACAAATCAAAGGACGAATTCTCCTCCCCTTACCATATCTATAAGTGAACTCCTACTTCAAATAAAGAAAATAGATTCTCGCATTCCCAAGGGAAGGGTTACCTGCCATAAAGTTGGGACAAAAATCTGCATTAAGAATTCCATCGACATCACACATGAAATGGACTCTAACTTGTTTTGTTTAATGACTTCTTTTGACGCTTTTCAAAGTCAGACGATGATCGTCGTCCCTTCTTTCTCTGAATCTGATAGTAAGTAGCGGTCAGAGTTTTTCACCTAGTGTTCGACAAAGATGGAATTGTGGCTTTCGAACATCGCAAATTGTTACAATTACACTACTTTCAATTTAAGCCTCTTATACCAATGAATTAGAGTAGATGGCCCAATTAAAATGGTCCAATTGAATAGCCCAGGTCCCAAATTAAACCCAAACTCTAGCCCAAGTCTCTCAAAATCAATTTACGCCTCCATGCTCAAATCGAACCCGTCTTCTTCTTTCTCCTCAGTGTCGGAATTATCCGAACACCAGCCCACGAACAATCCGGCCGTCTTCCTCCCTTCCCGTTTAGCTTTTTAGGTAAATAATTTTCATTTTAAATTTTTGTGGTTGTTGCAATTTCATTATGCATTTTATTTTACAACGTTGTATTTTATTTTGGATTGTTGCTGAAAATTATTTACAGTTTAGGTTTTGAATTCTTTGCAATGTTGTATTCTCGTTCTTATGCATATATTTCTTTAGCTATTGCTCCTTATAAACTGAGTTTTAAGTTTGTGAATTCCATAACGTGGAGCTGCTGGAGCGATATTACGTGGATTCTGCGGAAGACATTAAAAAGTTGACCATGAGATTGAACTATAAATCTGTAGGATTTTAATATGAAGTGAATTTGTCCTACTTTTATCCGGATGAAATTGGAGTTCTTCAAATGGAATTAGGAAAAGATTATACGATTATTATTTTTATCTGCAGTTTACAGTTCTGTGTCGATTCCAAATCCCAAAAGCAAACTGATTGCGCATGGAATGCCTTATCGAATTGAGCTCAGCTACTTGGTGTAAATAATTCATGTCATATCATCGTCAAGTTTTGTTATATGTTCATTAAGAATGAATTTGGTGTAGCATGAAGAGTGAAATTACTGGATGTATTTGTTTATCTTTTGATGACATATTTTCATCCAATAGATGGATTTGTTATCTATTACTTGTAGAATTCACTAATTTTTCAAAATCTGTCAATTAATGCATTCCTTGTAATCTTGTTTCATCTGTGATAGTGACTCAAGTTTTGTTCTTCTCATGTAGTTACTTTGTAGATCCAACCACATGCTTGATGAAATATTGCAATGCTCTTGATAAGATTGATAATGTGGTAATTATAAGGCGTATTCAAAGTGTGAAAACCTGTAGGCAACAATTGTAAAATCTTGTTTCATTTTTTTATCATATTGTGTTATTGTTTTGTTTGATTTTTTTCCGCGTATTTTAGTCATGCCCTCTCTGGATTGAAATCATGGATCCGCCCCTGGTTCAAGGCTTGGAAGTTGAAAGAAAAATAATATTCTTCATAGTTGAAACTTGTGGTTGTTTGAACAACTTCATTTTCTCAAATTTTCTGTTCTAACTGCCAGTGCTCCCATTACACACTGTCATAGAATGGAAAACAAGAAGAAGATGAAAGCCAGTGGCAACACTTCTCACTGCTCTGCTACTGTCTTTGTTTCCAATTTACCCTTTTCTTTCGCCAATACTCAGGTACAAATCTCTCTTCTCTAGATACATGCTCGTGATGTGTGTATTTTTTATTACAGATTAAATGCTTATTGCTGTTGTCTTAAACTTGTTTACATGAACAATTAAGCTTGAAGAAACATTCAGTGAGGTTGGACCAATAAGACGGTTCTTCATGGTCACCAAGAAAGGTACGCTTTCGCGAATTATTTTTTCGAACTGACATAACATATATAATTCCATGGTATTATATTACAATTAGTAATTATATAAGTGTAACACTCTATACGAAATCAAATACATTTTCATTAGATAAAACACTATTGTTTTCGACATAAGTTTTAGAAGCTAAATGTGAACTTTTAATTACATGTATATATCAGGGTCCAGCATACACCGAGGCTTTGGCTTTGTTCAATTGTAAGTATATTATCTTCACCGTTTCTTCATCTTTCTGTAAAATCGCGAGAAAATGGTAATGCTGATGCTCATTTTTAATGCAAATTTAGTGCCGCTGTTGAAGATTCTAACCGTGCAATTGAGATGAAAAATGGCTCAACCATTGGAGGTAGAAAAATTGGAGTTAAACATGCTATGCACCGTGCTCCTCTTGAGCAACGTCAAGCAAAAGAAAATAAAGGTCTGTAGTTTCATTTCCGTTTCCTGAATTTTCGACTTAAGTATACAATATCTGCTACTTCGTTTACCAGAAGGTAAAGATGTCTGTGCTTGAAGTTAATTTATGTTACTGTTTTATGGCTTATCCACTTGTAGTTCATGCTGAAGATGTTGTCAAGACCAACAAAGACGTTTTGGCCACAGAGGTAGAAAAGCTTGAGAAGGCACCAAACTCTCATTTAGAAGGTATAATACTTCGAGATAGCTAACATATGATTTTCACAAGTTTTGAATTAAGTTTACAGTATGAGCTACTACATTCACCAGAAGATATAGATGTAAATACGTTCTTGAAGTTTATGTGATGTTACTTTGTTATGCCTTATCCACTTGGTAGTTCATATGGAAGATGTTGTCGAGAGAAAGAACAACAAGAACGTTTCAGCCACAAAGGCAGAAAAATCTGCGAAGGCACCAAACTCTCAAGTAGAAGGTACCTAACTACAAAAAAGCTAACATATGCCCTGGGACTATTATATCCTTTTTCCATTTTTCTGTACTTTGATAAGTTTTTGTTAATTTTAAATAGGTAAATCCATGAAGAAACGAAAAAGAACTGTGATTTCTCACTGTCTGCCTGATGAAAGGAGTGGTACAGAAAAACAAAGGTACCATGTTATTGGCTTGATATATTAAATAGGCAGGATTAAAAAGTCTGTTATTTCTGTTGCGATAAAATGGGCCCCACAATTATCATCAACTCACATTCTCCATTTCTTAAATTGTAGTTTGGCTTGCAATGATTATATTGGTAGTATCAAAGTTGTGACATCTGTTTTTGCTCCTTAGATGTTCCCTTGAGATGTAAAATGATTTATTTGTATTCACATTTTTTGTCATTTCTTGATTATACTATTATTTGTTAGCTCCTTTTTTCTTTTATATCTTTGATTTCAGATTGATGGATATGTCCACATCAATCTCGTTTATACTATTAGATTATATCTATTTGGCTTATGTATGACTATGTTCTGTTCCCAAACTTGTAGTTAGGAACTGGTATCAGCAGTGAAATTGTGATACAACACTTGATTTGATTTAGGGTTAATCATGTTTTCTCTCTTATAGTTAGATTAGTAACCTAAGTCAGTTTTAAAACTGGCTGGCTTTGGCTGAGAAATTTCTTTAAGCTGACATTTTCTCCGGATAAGGATTTTCCAACCTTCAATTTAGTAACTTCTGTATAAATATATTCTGAGTTCTAGTTCCGAAGTAAGATTTTCCAAATTTGTTGTTGTATATTTTAAATTTGTATATAACACGAAGCTCTCTTCATACTAAATAGGGTTGCTAAGACAGTCATATTTGGTGGTCTTCTTAATGCTAATGTGGCAGAGGAAGTACACCATCAAGCAAGGGACTGTGGCACAATATGTTCCGTCACCTACCCTCTTCCTAGAGAAGAGCTTCAGCATCTTGGTAAATACATTTGTGTTAAAGCTCCTAATTCGTGTTAGCAAGTTTATTTCTCTCAGCATATTTATTTATGTTATGTGTGTAACAGAACAATGGCTTCAATGCTTCTTGCATTCTAATTCCTGTATATGTAACAATTCTATCACATTCTATCATTTTCCCACCTTCCATAGCAACAGTATCCATCTGCTCTAAAGCTTTTTTATTAGGTATGATCTGGAATATATATGAAACTGTACTTTCTAAGGACTGCTTCATGCACCATATATGTAAGTTCTAGTTGTCTCACCATTACTAGTCAAAAGTTCAATAACATCCTCATACCATTATCCTCCTGTACTTCTGTAGGACTTCTAATGCCTTGCAGTAAGAAGATGAATTATAGGAGAACATACATGGCAATAGTTATCATAGTAACAAGCAGTTGTCAAGAAAGCTTGGTGTTTGAACTGAATTATTGATAAGAGTATGAAAATGGTATTACATAAATTAAATGTTGTGAAACTTATTAAGAGTCATGTTCCTTTTACCTCCAGTTGTCCAAATACAGAAGTTGAAATTTTTCAACTCCCTTACCTCTTAAAGTTAACAGAGCCTTAGTTTTTCCCTGAAATTATTCATAACTAATTGTGTGTGAAGCTTCCAAGTTAAGGTTGGTCATCAAGATGGAGCAGCAAGGGAAAAAAATATTATATTACTGGAAAGACATGCATGGCATTGTTGATTCTTGGCCAAAAAAATAGAAATGGATCGTTGTTAAGCTTCTCTATGGTTCTGAAATGGAAACATAGAAGGAATTGATTGTAAAACCATCTCCTGTTCCTTGGACTCTTTATCATATATTTTGCCTCCTTTTCTTGGCAAAATTTCAAGATTCTGCTTTGCCCCCCACAACTCCTGCTTGTGCTCTAATTGCCATGAGGTAGTTGTAGAGCAGTCCAAATAAAATAATTATAGACACATGGGGCTGCTTTCACATGAATTCTTTTTTTTTTTTAGGGGGGTGGGGGGTGGTTTAGGTTACAAGTTTATATATACTTCTCTTTAAAAGGCTTGCTCGGGATCTAGTTGCATAGGATCTTCTAGTAGAAGTATTGATGGACCGGATGGACTTGAGAAAATTAATTTATGTAGATGACTCAAAAATCATCGGATTAAGTCATAGTAGCTTCTTGTCGTCTCTTGATATCTTTTGTTTTAATTTTGAGTATCTATTGAAACTTTCTCACTGTTACCCGTTTTATAATTAATTATCTTCAGTAGAAAGCTCAAGTATTGTTTCCTCATTGTGCTGTTACTTAATTAGCTGACCAGCTTACATGCTCCTCAGAGGATTTGATTATTTTTTGTTTGGGATGATGATGTGCCTCAATATATGATCATGTGAAGGGCTAGCACAGGATGGATGTAAAATGGATGCTGCTTCTGTACTTTTTACGAGTGTAAAATCGGCCCGTGCATGCGTTGCATCGTTGCACCAAAAGCAGATACAGGGGCTATCTATTTGGGCACGTCAGCTTGGTGGAGAGGTAAAGTTGCTGTCTTTGGATCAATTTAAATGCCTGTATGAAGCAATTGACTAACTTATTTTAGCTTTCATTACTAGTTGTCGAACATTATTAAAAATAATGAATTTAAGATGAAATTACTTGGTGTAATTCACTGCTTTCTGGTGTTTTAAATGTTAGTCCGGCCACAGTTCGACTCTGAAGTCTGAACTTCCTAAGGTTTCGAATGCTGCCTACAGACTACAGTCAGTCTGCTGCACTTTTTATTTTTGTAAAACAACTATGCATTGTCCATTGTGTAAAAAAGGCTTCTCTGCACCTTCTAATTGTGCGCCAAAACACGTCAAGCTCAAAGAATGGGCAAAGGTCTTGGCATGGTAGAGCTTCATAAGCTACTGGACTATATGACCCCACCTCGACTTCATGAGTTGTCCAGGTTGCACCCTGGACAAACAAGAACCATTAACCTTGTCCACAAGAACAGAGCACTACAAATCCCTTTATGTATGGTCGAATGAACCCCTGCCTCAGACTGCCTACGCAAGGTATTCAACCAAACAATTCGCCATCGATACCTAGAATGCTCCTCTGACCAGGTCTGCATCTTTTTTGAACTCCCTAAAATGTGGAGTTACCTCCGACCAAACATGGGATGTGGAAGTTGTAGCTGTGGTAACCTTCCAGTGGTCTATGAGCAGAGAACATGCTTCGCCAGAGGGAGGAACTAGCACAGTTAAGAATCTCTTAACTCCGGAAATTGTGGAGGGAACTGTTACTCTATTCTAGGGGTAGCTCCCTAGGGGTGGTTTCCCGAAAAAAGAACAAGCTCCCGATGTGTAAAACAATTCCTTGGTATGATCACCCAACAGCCGATTCTCTGCTGCTACACAATGAAATCAGTAGTCAAACACTACCAAATTGTTTACTCACCTCAGTAAAACACTAAACTTCATCACTAACATATGGTCAAAGTGTTCTACGTAAAGCAACATACTGATGTCAAAGCCATTCTATCAAGATGCAGTCTTGATTATCTACGGGTAGATTAACCCCACCACACTAGCCAAGGTGCTTTTTTGTGTGTGTATTGTTTGCAACAAAATCAGTAGTACTACCAAATTGTATACTCACCTCAGTAAATCACTAGAGTTCATCACTAACATATGGTCCAAGTGTTCTAGGTTAAGCACCATGCGGGTGTCAAAGCCATTCTGTTAAGACACAATCTTGATTATCTATGAGTAGATTAGCCAAAACCAGCTAAGGTGCTTTCTGGTGTGTATATTGTACAATTATGTCATTGACCATCAATTAAATTGTTTGAAGTCCTAACATGACATACTTGCTATAGATCTTACATATCACCATTCACCACTGTAATTAACAATAATTTGCATAATAATTATTTCCTCCATTTATTTGTGATTGAGGGACACAAGGTTGTTTTACTCTTGCATGTCTTGACCAGGGCTCTAAAACTCAGAAGTGGAAACTCATAGTGAGGAATCTTCCTTTCAAGGTCATCTTCTTCTCTTGAAATTTGACTATTTATAGTGGGGCAATCTTATTTTTTTATTTTAATGATACATGTTAAGAAGATTGCTTTTATGGAATATTGATAGCAGGCTGAAGTTGCTGAGATAAAATATATGTTTGCTTCTGTAGGATGTGTATGGGAAGTTTTTATTCCTCGAAATTCTGAGACTGGGTAAATATATAATTCCATCTTTTGTAATTTACTCTTGTTGGTACTTACTTTTTTAGTTGTAAATTTCACTCTTGATTTACCTCTTGCAGGTTATCTAAAGGATTTGCATTTGTTAAATTCACGTCAAAGGAGGAAGCTGAAAATGTATGCCCTCTGTCTGATGAATACTGTTCAGTTTGTTCTTAATTGTAACCTTGTTGCTCCTTCCGGTGAAGCAAGCCACCAGCCTTGATTAGTAGCTTCTCTGCTTCTTAATTAAGAAAAAAAAAAGAGAGACTAAAATAGGTGAATATTCAGGAGAAATTTATGTTGGAGAGATCTTAGTGTAAGAGGTTCTTCAGGCATGCTTTGCCTAATCAGTCTCTGGCATACTTATTCTGAGATAGAGATCTCTATTACTAGATCCTGATTCAAGAGCTTTTTGGGATATATTAGTATGAGGAAAGATGATATCAATATTGAAGACTGGCAATGTATAAAATTTGGAAATAGAAGATCCCAAACCCTCTTCTAGGGTATACTTTTTGTCTCTTAAAGCTCTGAAGATGTGTCATTTTATAGCTTGACGAACACCTTATATAGCACATGTTGACATCTACGCTACTTGAATTCTAAGAGCATTTGTATGACTCCTGGCCTTAGTCACACTCTTGGTGTGACATTTAAATAGCCTTCAATACATATAATTAGCTTTCATCATCATTAATTTTTTTTTTCAAGAACAAGCTTCCATTAACCCTGAGGGGTTGCTCAATTGGTCTGACTTTGAGTTTGCTTCCTAATGGTCACCAGTTCGAGTCCCCTCAGGGCCACTGATGTGAGTACTCGACCGTAAATTTCAGGGTCTCATGGGATTAGTCGAAGTGCGCGCAAGTGGGCCCAGACATCCACGGTTATAAAAAAAAATAAAAAAAATAAAAAAAATAAAGCTTCCATTTGTGGACAATGATTGTTATTCTGACTCTTTCTCTCATTTACTCCATATACAGGCTATCAAGAAATTTAATGGTAAACATTTCGGTAAAAGACCCATTGCTGTTGATTGGGCTGTTCCAAAAAAGGTTTATACCTCTGGCAGTAATTCTGTTGCCGCCTTAGAAGACGGTAATTTGCCCTTTAAGTATCCAAATCCGTAACTTATGCTACACCTTCTATTCTACTTTGTTTCCCTTAATTTGGCCAAATACTAAAATTTTGAGTGCTTCAACACTGTAATCTGTTATGAATACACCTTCGTTCATGATTGAAGTTTTGTTAGTCTTAGCTGGCATTTTGCAACAATTGAGTTAGAGAAACAGAATCAAAACTTCTCAGCTTCTCTTCAGATCCATCTTGTTCACAGTTTGTTGGTTGAAGACACTGTGTTCAATAATTGACTGAAGTTTGTTTATTTACTCAATGATGCAAATGCACGCGCATCGGAACCGTATTTCATAATTGAATTCATGAGAATTCCCCAACATTTGCTGGGTGCCATATTCAAGGTGACTTGATATCTTTGGCTTTGGGGATCAAGATGATCACACTATACTCTATTTACAGGACATCACAACTCTGAAGGAGAAGATGGCAGTAGTAGTGATTTGGAAGTCACAAGAGAATCACAATCTCATAGTGTTGATGGTGCAGCCGAAGAGGTGGATTCAGTTGAAGAAAATGATAGTACTGATGAAGTTGATTTTGCTGTGGAAGCTGAGGTTGCAACAAACGTACTCAAGAAGTTCATTTCATCATCTTCTAGAAATGCAGCCACTTCTGGCAACGCCGACCCCGAATCACTTGAGGGGAAAAACAAAGTTGAAATCGTTCAAGTACGAGATAAATCAATTGATGCATCCAGTACTGATGCAGTAGCACAAGCAAATACCTTAGGAAGTGAACAAACAAGTAATAAACTGGCTGAAGGAGAGGGCGACTTGCACCGAACTATTTTCATAACCAATCTTCCTTTTGACATTGAAAATGAAGAAGTGAAACAACATTTCTCTGCATTTGGTGAAGTGCAGTCCTTTTTCCCAGTTCTTCATCAAGTGACCAAGTACGGACGAATATTTCATTAAATCTGCTTCAACATCTCTTTAACCATCATTACTGTTTTGTGAATATTGGACTACATTTCTGCAGGCGACCCAGGGGGACTGGATTTCTGAATTTTAAAACAGCAGATGCTGCTAATTCTGCATTTTCAGCAGCCAATGATGTAGCTGGTTTGGGCATCTTTCTAAAAGGTAGACAGTTGAAAGTCCTTAGGGCCTTGGACAAGAAAACAGTTCAGGATAAGGCACAGGAGAAGGTCCAGAAAGAGGAGCATGATCACCGCAATCTTTACCTGGCGAAGGTTGATTTACAAGTCCTCTCTTTTTTCTTGTCAATCGTTGGAAAGTTAGATAAATGCCATCTGCTTGTCAAGTGATTTAATGTTGTCTCTGTTGGTTTTTCTGTCTGTACTGTCACATATCTATAACTTCCAATTGAATTCATGTTTGGTCATTTCTTAACAGGAGGGTCTTATTATGGATGGGACACCTGCTGCTGCTGGAGTTTCATCAAGTGACATGTCAAAGCGCAAAAAGTAAGTATTACAAAAATCTTTCTATTAGTAAGCAGCAGACAAGAAAAAACAATTTAGGATATTTGATTACATAATGAATGACAAATCCTGCCTTAGCCATGTCATAAGAGGCCATCTTGGATGGCCTGAAATTCTTATTTTAGTAAAGTCTCTGTGTTGGTTACTTCATCTTGGAATTTTTAGGGACAACAAGCTTGTATGAGTAGGGGCCTCACTACTTAATTTGGTCATCTATCCTCGTGAACAAAATGTTTTTGTATAGAATTCCGGTTTTCATTTTTTTTCTTTCTTTTCCTGAAACGTTTAACAGTATTTAGGCTGACTTAAACTTCAAACCAGCAGATGTGTTCCTTGAGACAATTGACACTTAATTTGTGGGATTCAATGGCTGAGCTATGACAGGCCCCCACTGGGCTGGGACTTGAGTTTTTTCAAATATTTTGGTACTCTTAGAAAATTGAAAATCAGCCCACTAGCCGCTAAAGTCCTAAACCCAGCCCACGTCTTTGAAAACCTAGCCCAAATCACACTATCGCCTAAACTGCTAGTCAATCCTAAATTTCACAATTATTCAATCCTAGTTCCCCATTGGCATTTCGGCAGCATTCCGGCAGAGGCTGCAGTCAACAGTCCAGTCTTTACACTCTGGCAACAGGAATTTGTAATTTCCCATGCTCATTATTTATTTTTCTGTAACCTTGAGGGGTTGCTCAATTGATCAGGCCTTGAGTTTGCTCTCCAACGGTCACCAGTTCGAGTCCCCTCAGACCACTGAGCTGAGTACCTGGTCATAAACTTCAGGGCCCAGTGGGATTAGTCGAGGTGCGCGCAAGCTGGTCCAGACATCCACGGTTATAAAAAAAAAATTATTTATTTTTCTGTCTTACACTTGCATTATTTTTGCACGTTAAACTTGGATGAGTGGTTTAGGCTCCCTAAAACAGAGTCTTTTTTATCGTATCTTTTGGTTCAAAGAAGAGTGTTTGGTACTGCTGAACGGAGTTGCTTAAAGAACAGGATTAGATAAATGTGAATTGAATCTTGGACTTCCAATTTAACTTCTATGTATTTATTCTCATCTTTATTTGGTTCTATAATGCAAAAGTCATTTCTTACTCACGCTGATGTAGAAATTATTTTCATCCTTCATCGGTCATTTGGACTTCTCTAGACGTCTAATCTACAAATCGAGACTAATACTGAGAAACTGAATTGTACTGCTGATGAGCATTTATAACTTTAAAAGAACATATTATTCTTGAATTCTACTTTCACAAATTAGTGTTCTTGAATTCTGATTTATTAGGCTTTATTTCCAGAATACTTGGGCCCTTGTTTGGTTTAGCAAAAAATTAGGGGCCTATTTGGGCCGCATTAAAATCTGATTTTAATCTAAGTCAAAGTCAAACAATCAATTTCAACCACATCTTTTATGGGTCTCACATCTTTTCAACCACACATTTCAAAAAATCCTATCACAATCTTTCTAAAAATCTGATTTTAATTCACACCAAACCCCTTCTAGGTTTTTAGTAGATTTTGATAGAAATTGATGAAATGCGTGGTTGAAAGTTGGTAAAAGATGTGGGACCCATTAAACGTAGGGGTGGGCATTGGGTCGGGTCGAGATTGGCCCAAAACCGACCCGACCCTACATACTCGGTTTTGGACTCTTTCACGAACCGAACCGACCTGGATCGGGTCGGGTTGGGTTGGGTCAGATCCAAAGTTTTTTTTTTTCAGTTCCTCAGCTATGCAATTTCAGAACTTTGGAACTGATGATTTGCTGTCAAGAACCAATAGCCAGAGCCAAGATCTAAGGCTCTCTTTGCAGTCATTTCAAGATCCAATTTTTCTCCACCACCATAATCAACAATAGCCTCAGCAGCATCAAAATCCCATTCACCACAATGAACAAACAAATGTTCAATCACAAGAATCAATAGCCAGAGCTAGAAAATTAGCTAACCATTTCGACTTAGAGGCGACCCAGAAAATTCTTGCGTAATGCTTCCACAGCAGCGTTTATTCTCTCTCGATCCTGCAACAATTCCAGGCATTCTGTAAATTCGACTTGTAAATTTTATGATATCAAAAAGAAAAAGCATCTTCGAGCAAACATCCTTACCTTTCCATCAAAAGTGACAACAAGAGGTCCTTTTCTTGATTCATGGTAACCTCCTTCGTATCCCAGGAAAGCGTAAAATTAATTAGTAACA
>CAIGRR010297546.1:0-11874 GCA_903798365.1 Fraxinus sp. 1973-6204 | reverse complement strand
CTCTTTTAAGAGAAGGAGAGATATGGAATAAGATTTCTTCTTTCAATTTGTAATGTTTCCACTGAAGAGTTTGGAGTATGAGACTTTAAATTACAATTTTCAAATGTTTTGTTATCTGGGCTAGGATGATTTTTGGTGGAACTACAATTCTAACTTCAATATTGGGCATCACCACTAAAATTCGAAAAAAGTGGCAAGAAACCTGTATTTTTTTATTTTTTTTTTGCTACTGTTGGTGTCCGACCTAACATTTATTGGAAAAAGAATCATGAGATTTGGGTCAACACAATGTAAGGTCAGACTATGCTTGGATAAGTTTAAGCTCGGACATTGGCTGTTGTAATTCGAGGAACATCATGATTAATAAATCATTGCTACACTGCCCCATCATCAACAACTCCCGATACGTGGCAGTCACGACGTCAGCTCCCATTTTACAACCAATTATAAGCAAGTAATGATTATACATCGTTAAGTCATCATTACCTGATGTCATAGCTGGGATGTAGGCATTATGATGACCTGCTTGACCTACCTAATTAGCGAATCAAGAAGCCAGAATACTATGCTGAAATGACACTGGCAGGCTGCTTGAACTCCTATCCTATAAATGGGAACCAGTGGTCCCCTCATAAGGCAGAGCTACGAGGACTTAGGAATAAAACACTCTCAAATGCTTCTTTAATACAATTAGATATTGTAAATCTTGATTTAATCCTAGCAATGCTCACCAATTTTCCCTTTAAGTTGATCTAATCTTGTCACGTTATTTTTAGTCATCAACAGTTTGGCGTCAGAAGGAGGGCATCCCGTGGAAAATAGCCCACATCTTCTCTAAAAGTCCTACCAAAATTTACATATTATCGCATTCCATAGAAACCAAGAGCCACAGCTCAACTTCTAGAAATCATTCTCGCACTAATCACAACGCAACAAGTGCCCCCAGAAATCTTCAAAGAAGGAACAAATCTGTTGAGTGCGGCCATCCTCAACTTGCAACAGTGAAAGAGACCATAGAATGTCGCATAATTGTCATGCAATGATTATAACAAAATAAACAAACACTGTCCCTATTGCAAACATTGAGGTGGAATTACCTGCCAAAGAAGTGTACGAGCTCTAGTTTAAGGAAGTTTGTGTACTTTATTGAGGAAGAATCCTCTAAAAGTAAAAACAGATGAAGCAAAGAGCTCCCTACCTTAGACATAAAGGACGCCAAGGAAAATAGGAAGTGTGTTAGACATGTGCTCAGTGTTTGCTCGTGCCCAGAAATGAGCAACCCAACCTTGTCAAAAATGAGCTTGCCAAAGGAGTAGGCAACGAGCCAGAAATAAGCTAGCTAAAGAAACAAATAGCTAACTTGGAGGTTAGAAACAAAGGGCTACATGCCATAGATAGAGCTACAGGGAGCCAGCGATGCCATAATGTGTAGGGCTTTTTCCCTAACCTTGGGAGATAGTGAACAAAGGTGGTTCAGAAAGTTACCTTAGAGATCAATTAGAAACTTGACGGACTTAGCAACAGCATTCCTAGCCTAGTTCATGGGTTCTAGAGCCAGGACCACTCATTAAAAACGATTAGTACGTATAAAGCAAAGGCGAAATAAATCCCTCAAAAGTTACCTTAACAGGTTCAACAAACAAACCATGGAGGTAGAAAAAATCTCTGATGACACAGCCCTCATAGCAACACTATCTGGATTAAGGTCCAGGACGAGGGTTTGGTGGTCCATATACAAAGATGGGCCTAAAATTTACCATAAATCCTTGAACCGAGCTAAGAAACACAGGTGCAGAAGAAGCAATCTCAGATCATGAGGAAGGAAAGACAGAACTGCATGACTCAGCTCGGACAAATGATTAGAAGTCAGATAAACGATCTATGCCTAAAAGGAAAAGACAGAAAGGATGCATAATGACCTCTCCTATATCCAGAAAGGTTCCAAGAGTATTACCCTCTAAATAGTAAATACTACTTTGGAATGAGTTTTTATGCAAGTGAAAGATAAGGAGGTCTTCCACAGACCTCCCCCCTCTAAAGATAAACTCAATAGGAACCAATCAAAATAAATATTGCAGATACCATAGATTGACAGGACATAACACAAACGAATGTCGAGATTTAAAGAAGTAACTGGAGCTTTAATCAGGCAGGTCAGCTATGAGAGTTTGTAGTTAAAAGAGAGGAAATAACCCAAACACCCCATGTACAACCACATTACCAGTCAACTCTTCCAGGACCATCATCAAGGAATCTCCCATCCAGAGTTGAAATTAGGATCCTAATAGATAGGAATCAATGTGAAGAAGGATCGAGAAGGAAGCGTCGCAAATAGGCCAGAGATGCATGCATTTGGACAAATTATAAGATATGATGGCATGAGACTAACCTTGCAGTAAGGCAATACCCTGAATATTTCAGATTTTCAGAAGACGATTCTAATGGCGTACTGCAAAACTAAAGTGACGCCTTTATAATCACCATGCTTCTTGCTGGAATTAACACAAGTCAGACCTTTGTAGATAATGGGAGTTTTGTCAATGTTGTATACTCCAAAACTCTGGAACACCTTATGTCAGAAGATTGCAAGGCTTTACGGGCAACCCAATTGAAGCAAGAGGTTAAATTGACCTAATTGTTGAACTAGGAGATATACCCTACAAGAGGAGAACCATTGCTAATTTTGTAGTGGTCGACCTACCATCGAATTACAACGCAATTTTAGGAAGACTATACGTCATGAATTGAAGGCAGCTATTTTAATTTACCATTATTATATGAAGTGGTATTTGTATTAAAGATGGCAGGTCCATAACTTTAGAATACAGATTGAATAATCATAATAGCCAGTTTGCTAGCATTTGATCTTAGACAGCCTAACTTATATCGGCTCAATTGGAAAAATCTAAATATATTTATTTCTAAAAAGGAAACATGAAGTTCTCCCAAAGCTGTGTATATTCTATTATATATTTACAGGTCTTTTGCTTTTATCATTCGTTAGGGTCTATTTGGTGACTTAGAAAAGGCCAAGTGGCTTGGAACTTGGGTGATGAAAGCAGTTATCTCAAGACATATGAATATCATCATGAGAAAATGTTGGTTTACTTAAATTTATGTAATGTCTTATTGCATTACTAAATGGTAGGATCTAAGTATTGGTATGATATTATTTGAAACTGATGTAGGATTTTGTCTGCAAAAAATAATACTCTTCTCAGGGAACTCCGACATTCAAATGTTTGCAGTTTCTTGGCTTAATTCATATGTTTTCATTTTGGAGAGTCTGAGTTATGTCAATTCTGACACTCAACGTGCTAGGTTTTGTTCCTTTATTTCCATTTTCATCGTCAAATATTTTATTCATTAAAAAATAGTAGAGACATTATACACCAATGCCATGTTTCAATGTCGTTGGATAATACTCAGATAGTAAAATGGTATATTCGAGTCGTATTCAATATTGTACAACAAATATTCTTGTCCTTGCCTTTGGCATCTGCTTTAAAATCTTTATGAATTTTAGTGTTTCACATCAACCCTATTTCTTTTTCACTTTGGCTTATGAATTTGTTGCTCGATGATAGCAACAACTTGAAGATTGGGGAATAATTGGATACATTTACTGTACGAGAGAACACATCCAACTCAAGAGAGTAAGTCGTTCTCGTGTTAAGAAAAAGAATAATACAACTTCTACATAATGAAGTTACATGATAGTTTATATACATATAAGGTATCAAAAAGGAATTATGATACATGTACAGTCATTAGTAGGCGAGTGGGCTATAAAAATTACGCCCACTAATGACTGTACACATGCATTTTCCCATCAAAAAGAGAGTGAAGTGTTTTTTTATTGTTTGGTTGAAAAAAATTGGACCCAATCATATCTATTCACATCGTGTGTACATAAATTATTATAAACGTGAATAGAGTTCCAACTTACTCCGGAGAATAACTATTCTTGGACCATGTATTATAAGACAAAATATAGAAATAAATATTTAGAGCCTGTTTGGTAGAGATTAAAATCGGATTAAAATTGAAAAACTAGTCGTTATTGTTGACTTTTATTAGAAAGGTGACACCCAATAACAACCATATTTTAAAATTTAATTGTTACCGAACAAGCTCTTAAAGAAGTTCAAATTTATCTTCGAGATCACAACTTAATTGCTCAAAGATATAAGATTTTAGAAGATATTGTAATACGTGTTGGTGTGTAATTTATTCGTATTGCTCAATTATGTTTTCGATGCCATTTCAAGTCTTGTGGTGCTGTGTTGAGAAGATGCCTCAATGGACATTATTTGGTTTCTATATTTTTTAGCAAGGGCATGTTTGGCTAAAACAGTTATTTAGCATTAACCAGTTTTACTCGAGTCGCAGTACTGCTGTCAAAACAATGCTCCCATTCTTGAAGCTCAAAACGATGCTCTCCTCCACCACCACCGCATCCACATTTGTAAGATTCACCCCAAAAGCAAAAGCCAATGGCCACAACTTCAACTTCCCCTTTTCATCATCTTCTTCTTCCATCCAATTTCAATACCCACCACTCGACCACCAGTGGTCCGGCCTCGATAACTGGAGACATGGACCTCTTAACCGCAACCGGTTTTGGGGCCCCAATGGTCCAATTCAAGACCTCAATCAAACGGGTACAGCTACGGGTATGGGTACGGATCCTCCACTTGTTTTACTCTCGTCCTGCTCTTCGTTAGCAGAAATGGGTGCTGTTGTTCTCTCTACTGCAGACCCTCTCACTAAGTCCAAGCTTTCCCATTTCGCTTACGATAAGTGGCGCCGAGAAGGCCTTCCTATTGGAGTTTCTCAAGCACCTCTTAGGCCTGCTCGCCCACTCAAACCCCAACTGGTATTTTTTTTCTTTTCTTTTCTTGTTTTATGAGTTTCAACACTGTCTTTTATATCGGTTATTATTGGATTTTCTTTAGGTTGTTTGGGCTTCAATTATGATGCTATTTATCAAATATTTTGCGTCTTGAAGACAGGAACTTGGAACTTGGAATTGGATTTCATGAAAAATCAGTTCAAATTCGAATGTATCATTTTATTTCTAGGTTTTTAAATGCAATGTGAAATTTGGATTCTAATTACATTTTCCAACCTATAAATGATGGGCTTGACTCGAATTCAGTATCATCATTCATGCTTCCAAAAATCGTACATGTTGATTTCTAAGCTTTGAGGATTGAGAATGGGTACGAATGGAGTCTTCAAGTACCTGAAACAAATGCGTCGAGATGTGTCCCATCGTCCCTTTGATGCTTAAAGAGAATTTATGGAAAAGGCTATATGTTGAGAATTATATAAAAACGTACCCAAATAATGAATAGAAGTTTTGTATTTATAAAGGTAAATAGTACATTCCTTGTAGGACTTTGTTGCTAAGTATCCTTATTCTTAGAAGTCCTACTTGAGATTAGTATTCAATTATAAGTCTAGTCATGGTTCGACTATAATATTTACCGATGTAGACTCCTTCTAGACATAGGAGTAGGTATTTGGATAGATTTAGAATCCTTGAACAGTAGGATCCATCAGTGTTTAGGCAGGAAGGTCTTTGAGTTTGGTAAAGGAAAACGCTTGAGGACACGACGTTCTTTGGTCAAAATATCTCGAAGACTCACCCCGAGGATGCCATCACAAAAATACTATAGGAACTGAAAAGGTAGTCCTCGAGGTATCTCGAGGACTTGAAGCTCGAAAATGAGAGGTCTCATATTAGTGAATATCGATCCTCGAGACTCCAAAGCTCGAGCTGAACGATTATGATCATATCAATCATAAATATCATACATCTAACCTAAGTTAACTCTGAAAGTTCATATTGGTAAATGGATCGTGCAGTTAGCGACAATACTTGAGGAGAAGACAGTATTATAGTTGTGGATTGGGAAAGGCATATTCAATTAGAGTTCTGTTCTAGTGGACAAGCATCAAATTACAAATTGAGGCCAGAAGAAACTCCAACCTCCATGTTCCGCTAAGTACCTGATAAGTGGTAGCTGTATTCTTGAGGTTGCTCCTACTGTAGACTATCCAAGTAGTGAGAAATATGGCAAGAGGAATTTGAATTGATGAGATGATCCAGACATCCAGTTTACCAATCCACGAGCCTCAAGAATAATGCCCTTAAAGTTTGAAGTGACATGCAGACTGCATAAGCTGAATATTAAACCAGTCAAAATAAACCTCCTTTTTTTAGATTAAATCCTAATGGGTTTGACCTTACCTTTTGCCATACTAGTAAATTATAAAGGTTTATGCGTTATGTTTAGTCAAATAGACTCGTGCTCAACATGCATATACTTTGACATTTTCCCAACAAGGAAAACAATTCTTCAAACCTTAGTTTACAATGAAATTTTTTAAATATGGGTATCAGACTGGAATATTTCAAGTATCCAACTTAGAACTTGAGATGGAGGAGTATCATGTATAATTTTATTGATCAAGAGAATGACTTCTGCAGTGTTATTGGTAATGAAATGGCCTTTTTTTACAAATGGATAGTTATCTGACTTTTTACTATCATTATTTCAGTTAAATTACTTTCTATCGTTGGTTCAGGTTTCCCCTAAAGAAATTCCACCTCCAAAAACCTCGGGTTTGCCTCTCAATGCCTATATGCTTCATAATCTTGCTCACGTGGAGCTAAATGCTGTTGATTTGGCATGGGATTCTGTAGTTCGGTTTTCTAAATACTGTGAGCTTCTTGGTGAAGGGTTCTTTGCTGATTTTTCTCATGTGGCTGATGATGAGAGTCGTCATTTCTCTTGGTGTTCACAGAGACTGGCAGAACTTGGTTTCAGGTAGATTTGGCTTTTACTTTGAAAAAATAGCACTCTGGTTAGTCAAGCTTATCAATTATTTTCTTCCATGAAAAGCTACGGTGACATGCCAGCTCATAATTTTCTGTGGGGGGAGTGTGAGAAATCATCAGATGATATCGCTGCACGCCTAGCAGTGATCCCATTAGTTCAGGTACCCTTTCTAGAATTCATAGAATAGCAATGCCAAATTTGATTGCTAATGCTTGTGTGATGTTTTGCTTATTTACATACTCTGCCTTGGTTTTTGTACATACACTGTCGTTGGGAGGCAAAAGTAACTCAATCTCCCCGCTATTTGTTAATGTAGGAAGCTAGAGGACTAGATGCTGGACCTCGTCTTGTTAAAAAACTGATTGGCTATGGGGATCATAGGACTTCGAACATTGTTGCAAAGATAGCTGATGAAGAAGTTGCACATGTGGCTGTTGGTGTTAATTGGTTTGTTTCAGTGTGCCAGAAAATGGGTCGTGCTCCTTGCTCTACATTCAAAGGTCAATTTTATACTTGTACAGACTGCATTTATTGCTAGCAGTATTTCTGAGAACCTCTTAATCTCACTTGTCTTTTATATGGAAGACGTGTTAGAAGAGTATAATGTAGAGCTAAAAGGACCCTTCAACTATTCGGCTCGAGATGAAGCTGGGATTCCAAGGCAATGGTATGATTTCTATACTCTTAATGGTGCTACGCTAATTCATCTTAACCATTCAAAGAAGCATTGAACCGGATATCTATTTTTGCATAGGTATGATCCTTCCTCCACAAAGAAAGACGAGAAGAACAATAAGCTTTCTGAGGTATTCCATCTCTGAAGTTGAATTTTCGTGTGCTTAATTTGTTTTATTAGAAAGTGATTGTATGAAATTTTATTTTCTTAGGGATCTCTGAAAATGTCATTGTTCATATCATATAAAAACTGTAAGAATCTAAAATGTTACTACAGGTTTATGACCGGCTTGCTTGCATAATTTCTATGGAACAAGAAAATTCAAGTTTGGGTAGAACACCTAAATGACTGTACTTGACTGAAGGGTCACACTTAATATATTCAGCCGTAAGAAAACCAGTGGATGCTGAATTACTCATTTGATAGCATGAAGGAATCTCTAATCTTGCTAAAGTGATTGGTGAATTAGCACAGGATTTCTTACTACCAACGATGAAGCATTGGGGATACACAGTCTCAGCGAGGGTGTGGACCAACATTTCTAGACCCCGTTTATTAACTCTATGTAGCTGGGTGTTTTTCTTACACTCGTTAATTTTTTTCTGGAAATTAGGATTTATAATGTAAATGTTGTTCATTAGGTCACATGTTGAAAATACCAGTTATTGATAAGAATAATGTTATTTATTATCATGATGATAAATCATCGATGATGTGACAGTTTATGTGGAATAATGAGATTTGACAATTTATATTTTTGGCTTTATCAGGATATTTTTGCTTTACAATCACAAAGTTTTTGCTCTACGAGGAGATATTTTTGTAATGCAGAGTTCTATTCCGTTATATTTGCTTGTTAATATATACACATTCTAAATATGGTCCCATGCTCCCATCGTTGTAATATATCTACAAAGATGCGACATCAAACTTTAGTCGAACTACTGATGTAGTAAAAGGTATCTCTAATATTTGACAGTACACAGTCAGGTTCTATGATGCGTATCAAAAATTCTTTAAAGGAATAAGCCCCACCTTTCGAGGCCTTGGTCTCTCCTTTGCCTTTTGATGTAAAGAAACCAGTGCGGATAATAGTGTTTCACATCAACCCCATTTTGTTTTCAATTTGGCCCGGGAACTTGTTTCTCGATGAAAGTGACCACTTGAAGGCAACTGATGTCTGATGAAGACGGAAATGGAGAAAAATAAAGTATGAGGATGATGGGTGCAAATAAATTATAAACAAAATAAATATAACTACAATAATAAACACTAATAAATTGATATATATTTTTTAATAAAACGGGTAAAATTCTCTTGTGGTGAAGTTACATTTTTGCAGCAGTTAGGTCCAAATTTACTAGGGGAATTTTAAAAAATGGTCAATTACATGCTTGTTAATTGAAAAGTGTCTAATTTTGATAACTTTTGCAAAAATTGTCAAATTTGGTATCAAATTGTCTTTTATACCCTTAATTAAAAATGAAATAATTTTCTTCTTTTCAATTTGTCACAAATTTCTAGAGAAAAAAGTAGTTTCCATGAGAAGTTACATTAATGTATGGTAATACCAACTGGGTTAATTTCATTTAATTATTTATTAGGTAGTGGCCAATGATTTTGGGTAGAAATGAAGATGATGAAAAAGAAAAACCATTTCTAATTCATAAAAAAATCATATAATTTCGTTTTCGAGAAATTTAATCTCATCCACAATTTTTGATAGAAGGTAAAAAAATTTCGAAAGCTTATTTTGTTGATGATAAGTTGTGTTTAATAGTTGTCATATATATGATATAACAATTAATATATATTTGTTGTAAGATTATTGGAGCATTTTAAAATCAAATTCAAATTTATTATTTTGTATTTCTCAAACATGATGTCACAACCTACTTAAATAACTGTGATAGATGAATTTGCAATGATTGTCATGTATTGACAATGCCATTAATGATAGAATAATTTCTTTACAAAAATGGTTGTTGAAGTTGAAATGGATGATAAATGCGTATGGTGAAGTGTCTGACCGACATATCATTCTCGACATTTTATAAATGTCGAGAATGACACATAAAATGTAATTCTTGACATTGTTTTAAATGTCAATAATTATGTTACAAACTTAGCAAAATTATGGAACATTTTTTGTGTTTACCATTGACCATATTGCTTATAATAGCATGTTTATTTTATGTATTCGTATTAGCTAATCTTATTTGCATTGATGACATTCAGATATTGGAAATATTATAAGATTCGTTGTCTCGTATGGTAGTACATTGGTCAATATAGAGGACGAGTGGAAGTGGTTTGGAAACCGAACAACATCAGTTGTTATTCAAAGTGACATTAGATATAAAACGTTTGTCAATAAATCATTCGAAAATCTTAATCTTGACAGAATGAAATTTCGAATCCACTTGAAATTTAAAGTTCCGAACATGAATGTACCTCATGTCGATGTAGCTGATGACGAGAATTTGCAATTATACATTTCTGTTCACATACAAGCAACCTTGTATGGGCATGAAGAAATTGGTGTGTTCAAACTAGAAAAGCCACGAATGATTCCATATTCGGATGTCGACCTAATTGAAGGAAATCCATTTATTGAAAACACAAAGGAATCAGAAGCTCAATGGGAAATTGTGGAGAATCAAATCTTCTTTAGCAAGAAACAACGACACATAAGGCTTTGACTACAAGTGTTGATTGAGAAGTTTCATTTCAAAGTTAAAAAGTCGAATACTAGATCTCTCACTATATGTTACATGGATACCAACTGACATTGGCTATTACGAGCTTCTAAGATAAAAAAACTCAGATATATTTAAGGTTCGAAGGTACATACTTGAGCACACATGTTTGGCAGAATGCACACATGCATGCAACCAGTGCCTTAATTGGGTAACATATAATGCGGCGATTGGATGATGCAAACCAACGGCATTTTGATCACATTTATTTGATCGGTCACATGCTCTTTCATACTGCATGCATAATCCCCCATTTTCTTTTCGATACCAATGAACTTCACGTTCATTTCCTCCCTCAATTCGCCCAGCCTCATCTCAATCACCTCTCTCTGTTCAGTCAACGGAGCTTTTATCTCATCTAAAGACACATTCCTCACTGGTGGACAATTTCCCAAGCTAGAAGTTGATGGCAAGTCCTAAACTAGATCACAATGTTCTTCTTCTCCACCTTCATCATCACTGAAAGCCCTCAGACAAAGTTCACTTGTAATACCTCTCCTAGATTTCTTTCCTCGGTTATTGTTCTCATCATTTCGTATCACTTCACTTTCTGGTGGACAATCTTGTATTTCAGTTGATTAAACAAAGAGATTGTTCGAAGTAAATTAGCAATGTATGGTTGCAATTCTTCTTCAGCAGTAGTGGGTAGCGTCGCCCACAAGTGCACCTGCAATGGGAGAAAGAATCATCAAAATCAATTATTATATATGCCGAAAGTGTAAGTGCAATTATGTATGTTAATTGTTCACGTGTCTTGTTGAAAAAATCTGAATATGTTCTCAATTGAGGTTGTAATGTGCCAGACCACCGCAATATCCTCCAAAGGTAGTCACCAATTTTACTCAAGAATCGAGCTTCCAACTCCGGGATTACCTTGTATACTCTAACTACGAGACATTTATAACAGTAGTTACCATATACAAAGATACATAACAATGTGCAATGAGTAGAAATGAGATAATATGGAGACATCTATACCTGAATAGCAAGAGGAAATCCATACAATGTGTAAGACGTCATGTTCCAATAGTTGACCTTTGCCGAGTCCGCCTTTCTTTCCCATCCACGTAGCAGTGATTTGATAAGAAGTTTAAAACATACTGTCTCCCATGGGTAGGCATTGAAAAAATTCAAGTCTCCATGATGGAGAGGTTTTAGGATGTATCCTCACATTTCAGTCTCTGGAATTGAATACCCTTTCAATAATTAGAGTCAACCCAAGCTTGTAACAATGCACATTTCAAGAAAACCTTCTCTAGGTTGCTACAAGTTACCTGCTCTCTATTGACATTTATAACAGTGGTTACCATATACAAAGATACATAACAATGTGCAATGAGTAGAAATGAGATAATATGGAGACATCTATACCTGAATAGCAAGAGGAAATCCATACAATGTGTAAGACGTCATGTTCCAATAGTTGACCTTTGCCGAGTCCGCCTTTCTTTCCCATCCACGTAGCAGTGATTTGATAAGAAGTTTAAAACATACTGTCTCCCATGGGTAGGCATTGAAAAAATTCAAGTCTCCATGATGGAGAGGTTTTAGGATGTATCCTCACATTTCAGTCTCTGGAATTGAATAC